>JBBPJV010001163.1:0-10879 GCA_038088915.1 Sutorius aff. eximius
CCTTGGATGAAACAGCAGTAGTAGTTTGCCATTCTGAGGAAGGATTGTAGCTGTTTAAGGTTTCAGGGGGTTGGCCACTCGGTGATAGCCTGCATCTTCAGTTTCTGCATCTCGACCCCCTCCTTAGAAACAACCATTCTGAGGTAGTCCACTTTATCCTTGTGGAAAAAGCATTTTGAGGGTTTCAAATAGAGGTCATTTTCCCACAACCTCTTCAGAACTTCCCGAACCACTTCAACGTGTTCCTCCTTGGTCTTCTTGAACATAAAGATCATGATGTCATCAATGTAAATGACCACCACAGCATACATGTCTGTGAAGATGTTGTTCACCATGTTCTGAAATGTTCCTGGTGAGTTGCACATGCCGAAGTACATTACGAGGGGTTCATAAGCTCTGATAGGCATGGTGAATGCCCCTTTCCATTCAGCACCCTCCTTGATTCTGACATTATTATACCCCCAGTGCAGGTCAAGGATTGTAAACATATCAGCACCTTTGAAATGGTCAATCAATGATAGAATGAGCAGCAATGGGTAGTTGTTTTTCTTTGTGTGCTCATTCAGGTACCTGTAATCCATTACCATATGCTTCTTCCCATCCTTCTTGGGAATAAAGAATACGGGTGACATTTGATCCAAGTTTGAGGGCCGGATGTATCCCTTTTTGAGTTCTTTATCTATGAATGCACATAGCTCTTCTAACTCCATGTCAGAGAAGCCTATGATACATTCTTTCTTCTTGATGAAGCCTGGCTCCATTTCTATTGCATGATTCCATGGCTTCTGGGTGGGCATCCATTGTGACTCTTGCTCCAAGAAGACGTCCAGATAGTCCCAATACTCTTTGGGCACCTTCATCTTCAACTTTTCCTCTTCTTCTCTTGGAATCATCCTTACCACTCCTTCCAGAGGGTTACTGCTGCACTGCTTTGAGCAGCAGGTAAACAAAACTTGCTTTTCAATCCAATTGATGTCAGGGTTGTGCTTCACTAGCCAATCATAGCCAATGATTAAGTCTTGGTTGCCCAAACATGATATGAAGGCATCAATTGCTTCCACATGGAGGTTTCCTTTCTTGTCTTTGACTATTATAGAGATCAACACTTTCTTCCTAATTCGTCTGATGGATTGATCCATTCTGTCGGCATTGACTACCCTGAATTCTTGGCCTAGCGAGATTCATTCTATCTTGTGTTCATCGATGTATGCTGAGTTGATGAATGTGTGTGTTGCCCCTGAGTCAAGTAAGGCTGGGGTATTGCCTATCTTTTCCCAGCTCCATTGTCCACTTTGGGTGGTGAACCTGTAGACCACAGTGTTGAGTGAGAACTCAACTGGTCAAGTAGATCTTACATAGCTGGTTGGTTCAAGGGTTTGATAAATATCATAAATGTGAAGAATGTCTGATTCGTCAGTAACTACTTTTTGTTGTTTTTTCTTTTTCTTTCTTTTTTCCTTTTTATCGGGAGAATTAAGCATGGCTGTATTGCTGGCTGCCATGCCATTTCTGGACACTGTTACGATATGTATTTAATTTTCCTAACCTCTCAATCATACACTCATAGACTACACTTTTTTCTCTTTATTTTGTCACACTAGGTCACATGACTTTCCCCTATCTTTACTTTCTCATGATCACATGACTAGGGCCTGGACTCTATGACATCAGATCATGTGACTGGTCTAGACCTATGACATCATAGATAAGAGCCCCTTTTGCTATTGGTGTACCTTTCTTTTATCTATCATACCATTCTCACTATATATTAGTCATGTATTACTAAGTAGTCTTGGCATTTGTATATATACCCGGGTGATACTACAACTGCTCCCCAGTCTAGTTCACTTGGACATTATCTGGAGTCTATCTTCAGGTCTAAGTGGAATATCTAGTTCTCCTTCCACCTTCGCCCATGTACATTGTTGCACGTGTTCCCTTTTTCTCTTCAATGTTGCCAGACGTCATAACTGGTTCTAGCCATTCCACCTCGTTAGCTTAGATTTGTAGTTAGGCTTCACTTCAGACACTCCCTCAGCTACATGACTAGATCTATTTCTACTATTGTTCAATTCTAGCTCTTCTGAGTCTGTAGAACTGTAAATGGTTAAAGGAGAAAAGAAATTACTGAAAGAAACTTTGTCTGATCTAGCAACACCTCAAATACCACTAGATTTCCTCAATTCAAAGAAACCTTCTTCTTGGCTTCTTTTGTTGTTTCTTGGGCAAGGCATGCTCGCCAAAATGCTTCTGCTTCTTTGCATTCCCAGAAGGCACTCTGGGCCTTGTTGTTGTTTGTATACAAGAAACTTGACTCCTCGAATTGAGAGTATTGCAGATGTTGCACTCTGTGGATACAGGCCAGTCTTGGTTGTCAGGGCTTGGCGGGTTCTGGGCAGACTCGTGCTGGATGCCCTACTTTGCCACAGTTGAAGCATGTGCCAGTAAACTGGTGCTCCCCCTGTTGGGCCTTTTGCACACCAATCTCCATGGGTGCTCCCCATCCTGGCTGTATTCTGGTTGCTGTACACCGTTGAGGCCTTTCTCCAAACCTCTGTGTCGGTGGGAATTGTATCCCCCTTTTGAACCTAATGCGCTTGAAGCACTCTCCCATCTCAGCATACTTATTGATGGTCTTGTCGAACTCCAGGTCGTCGTCTGCCTGAAGAACTGCCACATAAATCTTGTAATCAATCCCCTTTCTTAATAGGTGGACCGCTGCCTCGTCATCAAGGTCAATATCTTCTTTAAGGAACTGGAACTCATTGAGGAATTCCACCATGCAACAATTGCCTTGTTGCATATTTTCCAGCTTCACATACTCCATTTCTTTGTAGTCCATGATTTTGAAATATCTTTCGACGTCCTTCTTTAAGTTGTCCCATTTCAGCCATTGGTCTTTCTCCAAAGATTTGTGAATTCAAAGATGTGTGAAAGCTGCTGCTTCACCTTCCATCCACATCCAGACCACCACCACTTTCTCCTTGTCAGTGTTCCTAGGATGCCACTTCTGCATAGACACCCATAACTCCATGAATAACCACCAATTACGAAAGGTGACCCTTTTGCCATCCCATCTGCTGGGGTTGGCAAACTTCTTGTCCACATTCTTGGTAGCATCTTCTGCCTTGATTGTATTCGAGATTTTGTCTATCTCGTCCTTGATGTCTTGCCATGATGGCGACATGGTCTTGTACTACTTTGTTATGGCTGTAGGAAAAACTTGTACTGCTCCACTGGCAGCTGTGAATGTAACCCTTGACACAATAGGGCAGGAGATCCCTGAGTGGTGGTAGTTTATCATCTGGGTTCAGATGTGGAAGGAACCAGGATTTTGACAGTTTTTTAACACTGTCACACCAATCCCTTGTTTATGCAAGAGAGGGGCTGCTAGTGCACTATGTGGAGAGCAACTTTATCCTTATTGACGGCAGACAACCATATGACTACTGATGTATGGGTGTATGCCCGACACTCATATAGTGATGTGCATACTTCTCCTTGTCCCTGGAGTCCAGGATCAAGTTCAATCCCATAAGGAGTCTAGCTCAAGTGAAATGAGACCTATCAAAGGCTGAGTGGAATGATGCAAACACCAGGGTGGAACAAAGAACTGATTCTGACTGTTATGATATGTACTTAATTTTTCTAACTCTCAACACGTACACTTGTAGTCCACTCATTTTTCTCATTATTTTGTCACACTAGGTCACGTGACTTCCCCCTATCTTTCTCTTCCCATGATCACATGACTAGGGCCTGGACTCTATGATGTCAGATCACGTGACTGGTCTAGAACCATGACATCATAGATAAGAGCTCATTCTGCTATTGGCTGTACCTTTCTCTTATCTATCGTACAATTCCTACCATATATTAGTCATGTATTAGTAATACTCTTGGCACATGTATATATACCTGGGTGATACTATGACTGTTTCCCAGTCTAGTTCACTTGGGCATTACCTGGAGTTACCTCTAGGCCTGAGTGGAATACCTAGTCTCTTCTTACCCCTACCCATGGACATCATTTCATGTGTTCCCTTTCTTCTTTCCATTTCCTCTTTATTGTAAAACATTGCTGGGCGTCAGAGCCAGTCCTTTTGGGTTTCACCTCGTTGGCTTAGTGCCTAGTAGAATAGCTTCATCTCACTGACGCCCAGCAATGTTTTACAAGTAAGAGGGAACATGTGGGATGGATACTGTGGACAAAGGTGGTGAGGAGAAGTGAGCACTAGATGTCCCACAATCAGGCCTGAGGTAAATCCCAGGTGTGCCCAAGTGAGCTAGACTGGGGATCCAGTCGTTGCTGCACCCAGGGTTTATATAGACAAGGACTAAATCTACGTATACATGCGATTATACCTATAGAATATAGTATAGTATGCTAATAATACAAAATAGGCAGTATATATAATAAGCTCAAGGAGGAACTCATTAAGGGTGAGGCAAACCTCTAACCCTAGCCCCAAGTGCACAGCATTGGAGGGCCATCCAATGACACACTAATGACGATCAATGATGAGGAGAACCAGCTATGATGCCCAGCAATGGTGTTGATGCAAAACCTAACTAAGGCAAGAATGGCACGGACAAGGTGGAACTAAGGACCAACTATGACGCTTGGCAATGTTTAAAGAAGAAAAGGAATACACATGGATTGGTTACCACAGGCAAAGATGATAAGAGAAGTGAGCAACTAGATATCCCGCTCAGGCCTGAGGTAGATCCCAGGTAATGCCCAAGTGAGCTAGACTGAGGAACAGTTGTAGCTACACCCAGGTATATATACATCTGCCAAGACTATTACTAATACATGACTAATATATCATGAGAGATGGTATGATAGATAACAAAAGGTATAGCCAATAGCAGAATAGACTCTTATCTATGATGTCATGGTCTAGACCAGTCACATGATCTGACATAATAGGAGCCTAGGTCTAGTCATGTGATTGTGAGAAAAGAAAGATAGGGGGAAGTCATATGACCTGTTGTGACAAAATACAGAGAGGAAAAAGTGTAGACTATGATTGGGTAAGTAGTGTAGTTAGATTAAGGAAAATGAGTTCATAACACTACCCCCTCCTTACGTCTCGACTTCCAGGCGAGAGAAACAGTCAGAAGTAGCAGTAAAATTTTCATACAGCTTAAATAATGAGGAAAATTCCATGAAAGTAACACCACGAACATGACGCAGGGTGGAAGAGTGAGAAGCTTTGAAATCCCGGATAGCATCCTGCACATTTGCCAAGTGATCCTCAGGTTCCCAGGTATGGTCAGTCACATCCCAGCTCTTCCAATGGACAAGATATTCTAGCTTGCCATGTTTGAGGCAAGAATCCACAATGGAGTCAACCTCGTACTCCATGAGATGGTCCTTGGTGACCACTATAGGGTCAGGATGAATCACAGATTGCCCATCAAGCGGTTCTCTATAGAGTTTGACATGAGATGTATTAACCACATTGTGAATCTTCATAGAAGCCGGAAGACGCAGTTCAACTGCATTGGGAAGGATGCAGGTGATTGGGTATGGACTGAGCCATTTTGGTGATAGCTTCTGAGAGGCATAAGGAAGCGTAAGGTTAGAAGAGGATAACCAGACTTGCTGGCCCACTTGGTAATCGGGATTTGCTGATCGAGATGAATTAGTGGAAGATTCCATGCGTGTCCGTGTCACTTCCAGAGTGGAGTGAATTTCCTCATGTGAACGAGTGAGGTCATGACCAAATTGATGAGAAGTTGCAGGGTTTTCAAAACCCATCCAAGGGGTGTAATTGTGGGTAACAGCAAAAGGAATGGTGCCGGTAGCTGAAGTGAGGGTGTTGTTGTGCTGGAATTGAGCCAGCTTGAGTCATTCAGCCCACTCAGATTGTTTTTTGGTGACGTAAAGATGAAGATATTGTTCAAGGTCATGATTTACTTGTTCGGTTTGCCTGTCCATTTGTGGGTGAAAAGCTGTTGATAATTTCTGCTTGATCTCCAGCAGTTTACAAAGCTCGTGAGTGAACTCTGAAACGAATTGGGGTCTGCAGTCAGAAACTACCATATTGGGGAGTCCATGTGTACACCACACATTATCTCTAAATAGACAAGCTGTATTTAAGGAGGAAAATGTTTTTGTACAAGGGATAAATACTACTTCTTTAGAAAACCTGTCTACAATGACCATGATTGCGTTGTATCTGTTGGAATCTGGTAAGTCCATGATAAAGTCCACCAAAATGTCCTGCCAGGGGTGTTCGGGGGCTGGTAAAGGAATGAGTTTGCTGGCTGGGTGTTTGTTTGATGACTTAGAGGTGGCATAGCCATGACAATAATCAATGAAAGTGTTGACATCCTTGGCTATGTTTTGCCAATTGTAGTGTCGTTGGATAGAAGCAAGAGTATGAGTTCTGCCGGAATGTCCAGTGATTGGAGATTCATGATATAATTTAATGACTTTGGATCTCAGATCCGTGGAGATGAAGACTTGGTTGCGACTGTTTTTGTAACAACCTAGTGATGAATTGAGATCGTACCCATAATGATCTTCATCAAGTTCATAGGAAAGCTTGATGATCTCATCAAAGATCTCGGGGGAAATGGTAGCCTGCTTGGATGCAAAGACAGTGGGGGGGAGTATAGTTACGTTTTTATTGATATCTTCCACTGCTTCACCATGGTCGGGACAGCAGGACAATGCATCAGCACGACCATTTGTAGAACCTGGTTTATACAATATTGTATAATTGTATTCCATGAGAAAAGCGTGCCATCGTGCCTGATGTGGTGACAGATCCTGGGATTTTTTCCAGAATTCCAGATTACGATGATCTGTCCAGATTTCGAAGTGATCTCAATCTATGAGATGATGTCACCACTCCTTGAGGGCACGGATAATGGCAAGTAATTCCTTATCGTAGATAGGGTAATTACATTTGGCGGCATTGAAGGAATGTGAAATAAAACCAGCAGGGTGCCAGTTTCCATTGGATAGTTGATAAGATAATACCACACCAGTGGCGATATCGGAGGCATCACATTCAATGCAGATGGGTTGGGAAGAATCAGGATAGGTGAGCAGCAGGGATGACATAACAATTTCTTTTAGTTTTTTGAATGCTGCTTCACATTCTTCAGACCATATATATGGTGTATCCTTTCTGGTTAAATTATTGAGCAGCCTAGCTGCATTGGCAAATCCTTGGATAAATCGGCGATAGTAGTTCACCATTCCAAGAAATGATTGAAGTTGTTTTAAATTATGGGGAGTAGGCCAATCGGTTATTGCCTGAACCTTCAGCTTCTGCATTTCTACTCCCTCCTTAGATACGACCATTCCTAAATAATCAACCTTGTCTTTATGGAAGAAACACTTTGAGGGCTTTAAATAGAGATTGTTGTTGCATAATCTTTGTAACACTTCGTGAACAACTGCAACATGCTCCTCCTTGGTCTTCTTCACCATAAATATCATAATATCATCGATATAAATAACTACGACCACATACATGTCCGAAAAGATGTCATTTACCATATTCTGAAAAGTGCCTAGTGAGTTGCACATTCCAAAATACATTACCAGGGGTTCATAAGCTCCAATAGGAGTGGTGAATGCCCCTTTCCATTCATCACCCTCTTTAATATGAACATTGTTATAACCCCAACATAAGTCTAGGGTTGTAAACATATCTGCGCCCTTCAACCTATCAATCAATGAGGGGATTAGTGGCAACAGGTAATTGTTCTTTTTAGTATGTTTGTTTAAATAGCAATAGTCCATCACCATTCGCTTCTTACCATCTTTTTTGGGAATAAAGAAGACTGGTGAAGTTTGATCTGATTTAGAGGGTCAGATATAACCCTTTTTGAGTTCTTTTTCTATAAATACCTGAACTTCTTCTAGTTCAGTGTCTGAGAGTTGAATGATGTGGCCCTTCTTTTTGATAAATCCGGGCTCAAGTTCAATGGCATGATCCCATGGTTTCCTAGTGGGCATGCATTGTGATTCTTGCTCAGAAAATACATCAAGATAATCCCAGTATTCTTGAGGTACTTCCATTTTTAACTTTTCTTCTTCTTCAACCAGAATTGATTGAAGGTTTAATATGGGGTGAGCACAGCATTGATCTGTGCAACGTGAGAACGAGATTTCTTTGTCAACCCAGTTGATGTTGGGGTTGTGGCATGTGAGCCAGTCATAGCCAATGATCAAGTCCTGGTTACCCAGATATGATATGAAGGCATCTATTGCTTCCATATGGGGGTTTCCTTCTTTGTCTTTGACTACAATGGTCAGAGCCACTTTTTCACAGATACGACTGATAGCCTGGTCAGAGCCATTGGTGTTGGGGACACGAAATTCTTGGCCGAGCGAAATTCATTCGAGTTGGTGATTATTGATGTATGCGGAGTCGATGAAGGTGTGAATAGCCCCTGAATTGAGTAAGGCTGGGGTATTGCCTATTTCTGTCCACCGCCGTTTTCCTTCATGGGTGGCGAACCCATATACCTTGGTGTCGAGTGAAAACTCAACTGGTCCTTGTGACCATGCAAAGCTGGTTGGTTCAAGGATTTCATAAATATCATAAATGTGAAAGATGTCCATGACATCGCTAACTACCTTATGTAATTTTTTCTTTTCTTTTTGGGGAGAATTAAGCACTGCTTGATTACTGGCAGCCACGCCCTTGTGGGATGCTCCCTCAGTTACAAAACTATGTGAATTAAATATTACAGGAGAAACCTCATTACTAGAGTTCGATTCGCACAGTTCACTGTTCATAGAATCATAGATATATAAAGAAGAAAAAGGATTATGAAAGGGGGACTTGTCCAATCTGGTAACACCTTGAATACTACCAGATCTATTTATTTTAAAGAAATCTTTGCCTTGGCTTCTTTCTTGGATTCTTGGGTGAGTTGTGCTTGCCAGTATGCTTCAGCTTCAACAGTCTCCCAGGAAGCAGACTGGGAGTGCAAGTGGCCTTGACCGGGCCAGGCAGTTTGAGAAGATACGATCAACGCATTTGATGTGGGGGTTGGGAGAAGGGGACGAGTTGCATATTGTGGACATTGAGGAGGGTCGAATTGGGAATATTGCAGGTCATGGAATTTCCTAATTTGGGCTGGGCGAGGGTTATGCAGTTTCTGGGGGTCAGGGCAATCTCGGAATTGATGGCTGAATTTGTTGCAGTTGAAGCAGTTCCCATTGAAGGGTCACTTTGCTTGCTGTCCTTGTTGCACTCCTATTTCCATTGGAGTGCCTTGGCTGGGTTGGGTCCTAGTGGCTGTATATTGGTATTGTTGCCCCAATGGCCTTTGAAATTGGGGGAAGTGACTTCCCCGTTTGTATTTGATGCGTTCAAAACACTTGCCCATTTCCATGTAATTATTGATGGTTTTCTCAAAGTCCAGATCTCCTTCTGCTTGGAGTATGGCCACATATATTTTGTAGTTGATTGCTTTTCTTAGCAACCGAACTGCTGTTTCATCATCAAGTTCAATGTCCTTTTTTAGGAATTGAAATTCATTCAGGAATTCCACTGTTCTTCAGTTTCCCTGTTTCATATTTTCTAATTTCGCATATTCTATTTCTTTGTAATCTGTGATCTTAAAGTATTTTTCAACATCTTTCTTGAGTTTGTCCCAACTTAGCCATTTGTCTTTCTCCAAGCTTTTCCTGATTCGGAGATGTGTGAATGCTGCTGCATCGCTATCCATCCTCATCTAGACTGCTGCTGCTTTTTCCTTGTCTAGGTTGAGGGGGTGCCATTTTTGGGTTGACACCCATAACTCAATGAATAGCCACCATTTCCTAAAGGTAGCTCGTTTGCTGTCCCATTTGCCAGGATTGGTGAATTTCTTATCGAGGTTCTTGGAGGCGTCCTCAGCCTTGATTGTGTTCGAGATTTTGTCAATCTCGTCCTTTATGTCTTGCCAAGAGGTAGACATTGTTCAGCCATAATAATAGATGGTGTGGGGGCAGCGATAGGGTTTATGGAGCTTATGAGATGGGCAAAGTGATCGAATAGTTTGGTTGATGAGAACTGTACGGTCGTGGGGATTTATCTTCTTTTCCCACCATATGTCTGCTAGCCAATCATTTGTGAAAGTTATTACTGGATCACTGTTAGGGTAAAGTGCGGCAGTAGGGACAAGGAAAGCTTCGAGATCACATGTCTTGAAGGGGTCAGAGTGATGGGGGGACATACAACTGTAAAAAAAACTTATTGCTTCCAGGCAGCTGTTGGGAGACCCTTGACATGATGCAGCGGGAAACTGCTGAGATGTTGGTGGTTTAATGTCAATTCAGATGTGGGAAGGAACCGGGTTAGCTAACAGTTTTTTAACACCGTTTCACCAGTCGACTGGCATGCTTGCAGCTATGCATGAAGAGGGGCCCCTAATGCTCTTTGGGATGCAGCAATATTATCCTTATTTGTACATCAGACAAGCATATGACTACTGATTACTGGGTGTATGCCCAACGCCCTTCAAGCAGTGCATGTACTTCTCCTATCCTAGAGTCTGGGGCGAGTTCGACCTTGTGAGAAGTCTAGCTCAATGTTACGATACTGTCCTCTTTAACCTAACATTTATCCTAGTCTAGGGTTAGCCTAGCTAGTACATTACTTTCGTTACACTCGTACTCTGGACTTCACCATATTTCCTGTACTATAGCTCACGTGATCAGTCTGCACCCGATCCTGTCACATGATTGACCTTCCCATCCCTGGCATGTAACCTAGTCATGTGACCATTACATACTCATGGACTCTTACCTTACTTATGATGTCATAGGGTCTAGACCATTACGTCATAGTCTAGCCCTCTACGTCACCATGCTCTCTCATGTACTATTACTATAAGGGGTACAGCACAGCATGGTCTG
>JBBPJV010001164.1:0-10877 GCA_038088915.1 Sutorius aff. eximius
CAGGTTGACAGGTCATATTTTGATTGGAGGGTCCTTGGTTACCTTAGTGTTTCACTTTATTCCCAGTATTATCATTCTGGGTTTTAACCTTAATACTTACATGTATATAAGGAGGTGGGTTTGGCCTTATGCCTTTCCCCCAGGCTGTCTACTACAGACTAGTGAATATACACCAAGTGACCTGCACAACTCCCTTCCTTCCTCTACTCAAGGAACTCAGCTCGTCACACTCTATCTTCTATCTTCCCCTCAAGGATCTATCCCTCTCCGGATCAGCTTCTAAGCCCCATTCTAGTCAGACAAGGTCTACAGGAGACTGAGGAATTAGAAGAAGCCTCAAGCAGACTCTACAAGGCTTGCATCAGTGAGTTGGATTTCCCCCTCACTGAGCATACTGTATCCAGTGTTCATTCTGTCACTTTGATTGGACTAGAGAGGTTTCCTCTGCCACTACCAGCACTAGCCCCAGCTGGTAGACTTGCACAATCCCCTCAGAAGTTGGAAATCTCCTGGGTTGGGTTTCATTCCCAATTTCCAACAGGGACCTCTCCAGTCCTCCCTCTAGCTCATCCCTACAAGGAACCTCCATTCATAGTCATCCAAGGTTCAGGCTCCATATACACTTCACCCTCACCAATTCCTCCTATTCACTATGGTATTATCCCCACTACCTATTCCCTTCCTATGTGAGCTGGTCCCCAGTGAGACACTCAGCAAAAAGAACAAGTTCATTTTTGTGATGACAAAAATGAAAATGAAAATCCACTGAAAATGAAAATAAGGCCCCCAGATGTGTGAACACCTGTACAAAGGTGTAATGAGCCCAAGGAGGAACTCATAGGGTGAGTAGACTCAAGCCCTAGCCCAAGCACATAGTGTTGAAGGCTTACCTGATGACGTGCTAACAACTAACAATGAGAAAGAACTGGCTATGATGCCTGGCAACAGTGTAAATAATGAGGAAATGAATGGCAGCCATGTATGAGTACTTAGCACTGAAAGAGGAGCATAGTAGTGATGATGGCCACTTCCTCTTAGACCCAGGTAATGCACAGGTTGACAAGACTGGAGGGAATCCAGTCCATCTCACCATGCCCTATATATATGCAGAGGCCAGTGCACAGACCATGCTGTGCTGGTACCTCATTACTAAATAAGGACTTGTCTAAGTAATGAGAGTGGTGATGTAAGGGGCTAGACTATGATGTAAGGGGCTAGACTATGATGTAGTGGTCTAGATCCGATGACATCATAAGTATGTAAAGAGTCCAGAATACTCTATGGTATGTATGGTCACATGACTAGGTCATGTGCCAGGGATGGGAATAGGGAATCACATGACAGGATTGGATGCAGACTGATCATGTGAGCTATGGTACAGGAAATACAACTGAGTCCAAATTATGATGTGTAGTCCATCTAGCTAGGCTAATCCTAGACTAGGAGTAAAAGTAATAAATGTTAGGTTTGTGGGGATGGTATCATAACAAAAGGCCATAGAAATGTCCATGGTGTGTCCCCACCACAAAGGTCCAAAACAAAATCAAAACACAATATCCACTGGCTTCTTCCAAGGTCTCCCCTGTCGGCATCGGCAAATACTACACTATACTAAATAATAATCAACTGCTGTCTTCTGAGACCTAATCTCATCAGGATCGGTTGTACAAAACCAATAACTAAATAATTGGTGACTGCCAAAGTGGTCAAGGCACTAAGCCTTCTCCATATGACCAATAACTAATTATATGTAATAGATATGTCAGAGTGTAAAGACTGCTGCGATGTGGTGTCAAGTGAAATCTACTACTATGAATTTGTCCAAGTGTGATCATTCATTGAATATCTGTCAAAGTGTAAACTAAAATATTCATTGGGATCTATGACATATGTGTCTCCAGCTGCCACTGTTTCAGGACTTATGACTCGAAAAGACAACTCAGAACAATTTATGTGCTTCATGCCCTAAGTGTTCTCTTTCACATGCCAGGACTTAAATCCACAACACAAACTATGAGAAAAGGGTGCTTGCATCCATGTGGCAGGCAGATACCTTCGATGTTAATGATTCCAGGTTTGGGAGTGACCCCTAGAATCCACTGAAGCTATCTGAGGCACAGACTTGGGTGCAGAAATAATGATGATGTAGGTTCAACACACTAAACTGCTTTCACAATTCAGGGTCTCCCCCAAAGGGATGAATCACAACTTTTTCATTACCATCTGAAGGCTAACAGACCAAGATCAAAGTTTAACCTCATTAGATCTTTGGAGGCTGTGCTTTTTCTCAAGGAAAGGCTAAACCTTCTTCTTTTTCTCAGGGAAGGATAACCCTAAACACAACTGTGCACTTTTTCTCTTGTAGAAGGCTAACTGTTGGAAATTGGGGATGAAACCCAACCCAGGAGATTTCCAACTTCCGAGGTGATCGTGTGAGTCTACCAGCAGGCTCATGCTGATAGTGGCAGAGGAAACCTCTCAAGTCCAATCAAAGTGACAGAACAAACACTGGATACAGTATGCTCAGTGAGGGATACTCACTGATACAAGCCTTGTAGAGTCTGCTTGAGGCTTCTTCTAATTCCTCAGTCTCCTGTAAATCATGTCCGACTAGAATGGGAGCTAAGTGTTACGATACATATTTAATTTTTCTAACTCTCAACCCAACACTCATAGACTACATTTTTCTCTTTATTTTTGTCACATTAAGTCACATGACTTTTCCCCTATCTTTTCTTTCCCACAATCACATGACTAGGGCCTGGACTCTATGACATCAGACCACATGACTGGTCTAGACCTATGACATCATAGATAAGAGCCTCTTCTGCCATTGGTGTACCTTTCTCTTATCTATTGTACCATTCCCACTATATATTAAGTCATGTATTAGTAAGTAGGCTTGGCACTTGTATATATACCTGGGTGATACTATGACTGCTCCCCAGTCTAGTTCACTTGGGCATTACCTGGAGTTACCTCTAGGCCTGAGTGGAATATCAAGTCTCATTTTACCCTTGTGCGTGGACATCATTTCATGTGTTTCTCATTTCATTTCATTTCCTTTCCTCTTCATCATAAAACATTGCTGGGTGTCAGAGCCAGTTCTATTGGGTTTCACCTTGTTGCACTCAGGCTTAGTAGAATAGCTTCATTTCACTAAGCTGGTCTGGAGAGGGACAGATCCTTGAGGGGAAGATAGAAGATAGAGAGCAACCAGTAGAGCTCCTTAGAGTAGAGGAAGGAGGATGGTTGTGGGGTCACTTGGTTGTATTCACAGGGCCAAGTGTTTCTAGCCTAGTAGGCAGCCTGGGGGAAAGGCATAAGGCCAAACCCACCTCCTTATATACTACTAAGTATTAAGGTTAAAACCCAGAATGATAATACTGGGAACAAAGTGAAACACTAAGGTAACCAAGGACCCTCCAATCAAAATATGACCTGTCAACCTGAAACATCCCCATGACAATGGTGGAAAACTCCAAAGGATGTGGTTGGTGGGCACTATTGTAACATAGCAACCATCTGCCAATTTGAAACACTTTCCAGGAGAAAGTTGTTTCATGACAGGTGACAGTGACTGTAACTGTTGTCATGGTAACAGTCTGTCAAAGGATCTATCTGTGTTCTCATTTTATCTATCTTACCTCCCCATCCTATCAGGGTAGAGATAAGATAAGATTAGATAAGATCAGGGAGCACAAGTTCTAGCCACTTGTCTCTAAAGTGATATAAAAGTTAAGACATGGGAAGAGGAAGTAAACTGGCCTTTGTGATGTCATGGATAAAAGATAGAAAACACCACAAATTCAACACTAACTACACCAACAACCCTGGATGCACTTTTTACTGCATGGGAAGGCTAATCCAAGAACACAACCATGAGGTGATCAACCTCAAAGGGATACAGTTTCAACTCCTAAACCCAATTGGAGAGCAGCACAGTTTAATGTCATGAGCAGTATGAATGTCATGGGACACAGTTTAATCTTCTAAGCCTGATTGGAGATGACAGGGACAGTTTTACCTCATAACCCAAATTGGAGGTAGATCTACTAATCTACCTCGAACTTGATCTATTGTAAACTAGGGAGGAATACAATCCTCCATCCTGTCATCTATCTTTCAAGACAACTCTCAGGATTCATGTGGCAAAATAAATGTAGCTGGTGAAACTACAAATTGAGATCAGATGGGAATAAACATTCTAAAGCCTGTGCACTCATCAGCGAGGAACTACCTCCTGCAATCATTCAGATACTTTGTATGAATGGGAAAAGAGAGTCCATTTCTATGTAATTGTCTTATTGTAACAGGTTATAATTTTTGCAATTAGCCTAACACTACAGATTGGCCTAGTGCCACTATCAAAGCCCTGTACTACAGGCAACCAATGGACTTAGTTGTGAGCGAGTCTCACAGATTATCTTATCTTATCTTGTTCCCTCTATTTTATTTTCCTTTCTCCTCTTTATAGTTATATTCGATCTCCAGATCCGATCTCTGGTTTATTCCAGGATCTGCCCAGGATCTCGGACCCTATGTCTGCACAGCCTTTCTTTCATTTCTATGCTATGTATGGCTATGCTTTGCCTCACCTATTTAATTACTGCATACAGCCTTGAGGCTATGTGAAATGGAATCTACACTAAGACGATGAACAGTGATGAGGTGGAACTAGAACCAACTATGACATTTGGCAACATTTTAAAAAAAGAGGAATACACATGGGTTGGTTACCACAGGTGAAGGTAAAGGAGAAGCTGGTGCTAGATATCCTGCTCAGGCCTGAGGTAGATCCCAGGTAATGCCTGTAATGAGCCCAAGGAGGAACTCATTAAGGGCGAGGCAAACCTTTAACCCTAACCCCAAGTGCACAGCATTGGAGGGCCACCTGATGACACACTAACGATGATCTAATAGAGAAGAGGCTGGGTATGATGTCTGGCAATGGTGTAGACGATGAGGAAGAGAATGGACTAGTCCAGTATGAGCCTCAGCACTGGAGGGAAAACATAGAGCAGCTGAGGCTGCTCCTTCTTAGATCCAGGTAATGCACAGGTTGACAAGACTGGAGGGAATCCAGTCTGTCTCACTATGCCCTATATATATGCAGAGAGGCCAGTGCACAGACCATGCTGTGCTGTACCCCTGATACTAAATAGGTACATGTCTATAGTAATGAGAGAGGTGACATAAGGGGCTAGACTATGATGTAGTGGTCTAGATCCTATGACATCATAGATAACATAAGAGTCCAGAATACTTTATGGTACATATGGTCACATGACTAGGTCATGTGCCAGGGACAGAAATGAGGAATCACATGACAGGATTGGGTGCAGACCAATCATGTGAGCTATAGTACAGGAAATACTAGAGTCCAAAAGTGTAGTGGATGTGTAGTACTAGCTAGGCTAACCCTAGACTAGGATAAATGTAGGTTAATGGGGACAGTCTCACAACAATGCCCAAGTGAGCTAGACTGGGGAACAGTTGTAGCTACACCCAGGATATATATACAAGTGTCAAGGCTATTACTAATACATGACTAATATATTGTGAGACATGGTATGATAGATAAGGAAAGATACACCAATAGCAGAATAGACTCTTATCTATGATGTCATGTGTTACGATTTCTTCATTTCCTCCCTTCTTCTGTATTACTAGTAAATCACTCTTCCACCTAGCCCACCACCTTCCTACCCAACAGTCTGCTTCCTATACTTGCTGGTGGGCCTCATCCCCAGTACTAGTTCTCTCTTGTTCTCTTGCTCCATTGGTTACTTAATCACACCCTGATGGGTAACTCTTTCCCACATCCTATTACTATATAAACCTGTAGCCATTGTCCGTATTTCCTCACGCTAGTTCTCTCCTGTACTACCATCATCTCAATCACAACTCGCTCTTCACTTAGGCTTTGCCTAGTGTGAATCCTTGACTAGTCGTCACCACTACAACCTTCGTCTCCACCACCCTTTCTACAAAGGGGGTAGTACTTTGAGCATTGTGTCTCATACTTCATCAGTGTATCTACACCTCCTCATCCTTTGTCCTTGACAGTCTTCAGCCCACTGTTGAGAGGTCATTACTCCTTTGCATGTGTCTTGTTGCTACACCTTGAGCAACTCTTCTTCACTCCTCCTTGTCATCTCTCATCAAACTCACCCTCAACCCTAGGCCCTAGTGGTTAGAGGTGATCATCAGGAGCTACACCTGGTCCTACCTGGAACAGTCATAACATCATGGATCTAGACCAGTCACATGATCTGACATCATAGGAGTCTAGGTCTAGTCATGTGATCATGGGAAAGGAAAGATAGGGGAAAGTCATGTGACCTGGTTGTGACAAGATATAGAGAAAGAAAAGTGTAGACTATGAGCGACTGAGTAGTGTAGTTAAGTTAAGGAAAACGAGTTCATAACACTATGTGCTTCTCTTCTATTTGATGCACAGCCCAGTGCTGTGCATTCATCTCTGTCTCACAGCCTTGATGGCTATGCCTCATCTATTTGTATTTATCTACTGATCTCAGACCTATGGTATATATGTACAAATAGTAGTCAGTAGTATATAAGGGCGAAGTCCCCAGCCAGTGATCTCCAGTTTAGATCACTTGGAGTTTTCCCTCATCGGACCTTCCTCTGAGTGATATGAATATCCTCATCTCTCCTTGATTGAAGTGGCAACCTGGTGCATCATACATATGAAGCCTTTGAGGTTGTTTCACTTATAACTATAGTAGTTGTCCATAAACATCCTTGCTCTTCAAATGTGTTATACAAATGGCTGACAACTGTTGAATTTGTGGTGTTTTCTACCATTTTATCCATGACACCACAAAGGCCAGTTTATTATTCTCTTCCCATGTCTAATGGCTATTGCATTAGGTTTCAGTGGGGATAGCCGATTGATCTATCCCTCACACCACTTTTCCTTATCTTATCTCTGATAAGATAATGATAGATAATGATAGATAGATAAGATTTACTTTACTGACAAACTGGTACTGTAACGAGCCCAAGGAGGAACTCATTAAGGACGAGGCGAACCTCTAATCCTAACCCCAAGTGCACGGCATTGAAGGGCCACCTGATGACATGCTAACCACGATCTATAGAGGAAGGCCAGGTATGACGTCTGGCAACGGTGTATGAAGACAATGAAGGAATGGAACAGTCTGTATGAGCCATCACACTGGAGGGGAAGCATAGAGCAGCTGATGGCCGCTCCCCCTTAGACCCAGGCTATGCACAGGTTGACAAGACTGGAGGGAATCCAGTCCATCTCACCATGCTCTTATATACCAGAGAGGCCCGTGCACAGACCATGCTGTGCCGGTACCCCGAATACTAAATAAGGGTATAAGTACATAAGAGAAGGTGGTGACATAGAGGGCTAGACTATGACGTAATGGTCTAGACCCTATGACATCATAAGTATGATAAGAGTCCGTAAGTACGTATGGTCACATGACTAGGTCATGTGCCAGGGACGGGAATGGGAATCACGTGACAGGATTGGGCGCAGACCAATCACATGAGCTATAGTACAGGAAATACAACTAAGTCCAATGTACGATGTAGAGTCCAAGATGTAGCAAAAGTGTAGTACTAGCTAGGCTAACCCTAGACTAGGATAAAGTTAGGTTAAAAGGGAACAGTATCGTAACAGGTACTTTGTTACAGACCAGTCACTGTCACCCTTTCTGACACACTGTTGCCATGACAATGGTCACAGTCACAGTCACCTGTCACGAAACATCTTCTCTGTCATCCTTGACATGAGAAGTGTTTCAGGTTGGCAGATGGTTGCTATGCAACTATAGTACCCACCAATCTCATTCCAGTGGGGATTCCCACGATTGTCTAGGGGATCATCATGGAGACCATGGGTTTATGCTATTGGTCTACCAGACAGCCCTTTATGCCATTGGCTCCCAAGACAAGCCTCATGATGACAGTTCTTTATGCCATTCGCTCAACAATCCACTAGGGTTCTTACATAATCCCTGGGGATGTTTCACAGTGGCATTTTACCTTTTATGAAGTGTACACAGTATTTTGGATTAAACCTATGTTTAATCCTGCTGAGTTTCAACCTTATCTACTACATGTATATAAGGGCCTTGGTTTCGGCCTTACAGCCAAGCAGCTAAGCACCCAAGGTAGCAGGCATATCTGGGCTCACCCCCAATATATCTGTGGCTTCACCCCCATCTATGCTGTCCCTCTGAGCTTCTCTCTATTACTCTGAGCCAAGGACATCAAGCCACATTCCTAGGTCACTATCAGGACCATTCTTCCTACAGTAACCATGCGGTTCATTCCAGCAACCTCTGCACCTGGAAGACTGGTACCTCAGGAGATCTTAGTGACTAGGACCTGCTCCTCTTTATGCAAGACTCTACTAGTGAACATCGGTTAGTCCAACTACCCGATTCACTCAGTCCTGTGTTCTGTTCTAGACGACAACACTATCTGGACAATGTTTCCTCCATGCACTCTTGGCAAGAGTCTTCACCATGAGTTCGAAGACTCATCCTCACTATGAGCCCGAGGACCACTTCCTCATTACGAGCCTGAGGAAGTGGAGAAGACCAAGAGACTTGTACGATCGATCCTCACAGTTGGAGCAGCATCTCCTGCATATGCTTATGCTCTGGAATAACAAGGCCTACACTCCTTTGGCTTGTTTCCCACTGCATTTCCAACAGTATTTGCTGATGCTGACAGGGGAGATGTAATGAGCCCAAGGAGGAACTTATTAAGGATGAGGCTAAGCTCTAACCCTAACCCCAAGCACACAGCATTGGAGGGCCACCTAATGACATGCTAACAATGATCTGAAAGAGAAAGGACTGGCTATGACACCCAGCAACAATGTACAACAATGATGAAGGAATGGTTAGTCAAGTATGAGCCATCACACTGGAAAGAGGAGCATAGTAGCAGTGATGGCCGCTCCCCCTTAGACCCAGGCTATGCACAGGTTGACAAGACTGGAGGGAATCCAGTCCATCTCACCATGCCCTTTATATATGCAAAGGGCCAGTGCACAGACCATGCTGTGCCAGTATCCCATATAGTAATACAAGGTAGAGAACAAGGTGACATAAGGGGCTAGACTATGACGTAGTGGTCTAGATCCTATGATATCATAGATAATGTAAGAGTTCAGAATACTCTATGGTATGTGTGGTCACATGACTAGGTCATGTGCCAGGGATGGGAATGAGGAATCACATGACAGGATTGGGTGCTGATCAATCACGTGAGCTATAGTACAGGAAATACTAAGTCCAAAGTGAAGCAAATGTAGTGTACTAGCTAGGCTAACCCTAGACTAGGATAAATGTAGGTTAATGGGGATGGTCTCACAACAGGAGACCTTGGAAGAAGCCAGTTCTACTCTTTATTGATCATTGTTAGCGTGTCATCAGATGGCCCTCCAATGCTGTGCACTTGGGGTTAGGGTTAGAGGTTCACCTTGCCCTTAATGAGTTCCTTCTTGGACTTGTTACAGCCTTTGGGTGGAAGTGGGAGACTTCAAACAATTGATGCTAACTGTTGCTCTGGGGGTGGGAGTGAGAGACACGAGGGTTTGGGTTGGGGATAGTGCCTCAGGGATCTGGCAAGGGTGTGTTGGAAGTGGGCAGCCTGGGCATGTGCACTGATTGTGGCTGGGGGAGGTGTCTCCACAGATCAGGCAGGTATAATAGGGGCAGTTAACCCTGGTATGCCCCAGTCAGTGGCAGTGGAAACAAGTGTCATTGTAACAGGAGTGAGTGGAAATGAGAGGTACAGTTCCATGGCCTCCAGTGAGGTAGGTGTCTGGGCAGGGGGGAGACGGGCAAGATTGTTGGTGTAATGTTCCATGTCTGAGGAATTCATCCAGCTGGAACTGCCAGGCAAGGGTGAGGAGGGTGATGGACATGTTCTCATGTACAGAATGGATAATGTTCTGAATGGCTCAACTGGGGAGGGGGAGCACATTGACATGGGCAGCCATGGGAATGGTAGGGTGGGAGTCTCATATGAAGGAGAGAATATAGGATGGGAAGGAATCATGAACGGGTTTGTTGTGGTTTGAGAGGGTGACAAAAGGAATGTGAATGGGGGTAATTCCATTGTCAGTGGTGACAGTGGGGTACAGTGGCAGGGAGGGGGATCTCAGGGAGTGGGGGTCTCTTCTGTTAAACTCTGGATGCTCCTGGGAGCTATCTAGGGATTCAGTACTAGTAGAGGATATGGAGGAATTGGAATCAATAGAAGCAATGATAGATGAAATGAAGGAAGCATGCATATCAATGGCCATTAGATACATGGTCAGGGAGGTCTGGAGACATGCAAAGGTGGCTTCGATAGTGGGGGCAAGTGGATCAATGGTGGGCAGGGTCGATGATGGTTTTTGTTCTTTTGGAGGTTTTTTATCTGTTTTACTTTTTCTGTGGGGATGTTTTTCGTAGTTCTACAAGTTAAAGGGGAAATGAATGAAATTGGGGAAGAGCAAGGAAACACTTTTGGGTGACAGGATTTGTAGTCTGAAAGGGTCTCAGCAGTGTGCACAATAATGAAACAAAGATGTTTTGCTTGGGTGCACAGGCAACAGTGATAAGGAATGAGTTACTGGTGGGAGATACTCACCAGTTACAGTTGAAGTACTGGAGAAAGATTTGGAGCTTCACTCTAAAAGATGTGGAGGAAAGCTTGGAGATCAATGGGTCATAAGGACCTGAATCTATATACATCTCTGTGATACTTTGGAATGGAGATGTAAAGCAGTGATTCTATGTTAGAATGGATAGCAATTGGTCAATAACAATGAAGATATGAAGTAGAAACACTATTGGTACAGCAGTGAATGATAT
>JBBPJV010001165.1:0-10873 GCA_038088915.1 Sutorius aff. eximius
ACGAACCGTGAGGTGAGTCATCAGAAGCAGTAGTCCATGATTCACGCTGGTGGCGTGGGAATGGCTACGAAAAGGATAATAGTCACGTGAGTAAAAGAATCACATGATGGGTGAAATGTAGTCCATGGGGTTCGGACACCGAAGTGTAGGAACGGCTACAAGGTCTGCCGTATAGCGAGCATGGGAATGCGGGCTAGACAGCGAGATGAAGAAGAAGTCAAAGGGGTCTACAGGGTAGTGAGCATTAGGAATGCGAGCTAGACTGTGAGACGAAGGAAATAAAAAGGGAACAAATCATAACAGTATGTGTCTTCATCAACCGCTCTTTCAGGCTGACTACTCCTGACTCCAAAAACCTGCTAGGCTTTTCCACACTACTTCGGTACTAAGCTTTGCAATGAAACAGAGGGTTGCTTGCATCCATGTGGCAGGCAGATATCTCTGATGATGTGGTCCAGATATGGGAGCAACCCCTGAACCCACCAAAGCTACCCAGGGCACAGACTTGGGCGTGGAAATAAAAGGATGTAGGTTCAACTTCTCAACTGCTAGTTAGACAATTAAGGGTCTCCCCCAAAGAGGAACGGATTGCACTTTTTCATTAATGTCTGAAGACTAACAGACCAACTCAGGGACAGTTTTACCTCATAACCCGAAATTGGAGGCCACACTTTTTCTACAAGGAAAGGCTAAACCTTCTTCTTTTTCTCAGGGAAGGATAACCCCAAACCATGCACTTTTTCCATAGAAGGCTAACTACCCAAAAGAAACCATTGCACTTTTTACTGCGTGGGAAGGCTAACCCAAGTTCTTCAAACCATAGGATGATCAACCCCAAAGGGATACAGTTTCAACTCCTAAACCCAATTGGAGAGCAGCACAGTTTAATGTCATGAGCGGTATGGATGCAATGGCCTAGACTTGGCCGGAAGGGACACAATTTAATCTCATATGCCCAAATGGAGACAATGCCAGGACTAGTTTAACCTCATAACTGGCATAGGAGGGATGATAACCTAATCATACCTCGATAACTAATCTATCATACAAAAAGGGGTGGATACAATCCTCCGTCCTGTCATCTATCTTTCAAGACAACTCTCGGGATTCATGTGGCAGAATAAATGTAGCTGGCGTAACTACAAGTCGTGGTCGGATAGGAAACAGAAAGGGAATTGTCCAATACTCTAAAAGCCCTTGCACTCGTCAGCGAGGAACTACCTCCTGCGATCGTTCAGGTACTTTGTAACAAATATCGTAAAGAGTCCGTTTCCATGTAATGTCCAAAATCAACTATAGTAGTTGTCTGTGATAATGTCTGTGCTCTTCGAATGCATTATACAAACGGCTGACAACTACTAAGCAAAACCTAACCGTAGAGTCCAAAGACAACTATGGGCCATGAGCTGCATTATGCGAATGACTTATGCCCTGATAACGATGCTATCTCGTAAAACATAATGTGGCTGTTCCAACTACTTCTGTACTAGGCCGAAGAAAGTCCATTCGGTCAACACATGCCAGATGCCAGTTTAGGACTTATAACTCGAAACAACGTGTGACGGTAAATAATGAAACAGTAGGTGGCTGATCAGGCACACCCTCAGCAGATGCTGGCACTGAAAGCAACTAATGCCCAGCCTTCCAGGCAGGTAAGGTCTTGTGGGGCTGGCAGCGAAGCGTTCTATCCCTGATCCCCCTCCTGGGAACGACAACCCAACTATGGCCTCATTGGCCCCTGACTTGGTCTCAATGACCTGGTATGATGGACATGATGTCCCCAGCGATAAACCTAACTATAGAGGTGGGACATGGGCAATCCCCCTCCTAAAGTCCGCTATAGTAAAACTACTAGCTATCATAGATGATGACAGGAACATGCTGATACCCATGTCCTGTGTTCTTTAAATAACCTCAGCCCAGCTAACCCAGTATGGTCATCACTAATGGGCATGACCCCATTGTGGCGCTAAAGTCTGCAAGTGCAGGAAAATGAATGTGGTATTGATGCGATGCATGTAGCTACTGTTTAACATCCTCAACGGACATGCCAATTAAGGTACTCCCCTAAAGGTGTTGGGGGTCTGAGAAATAAAGTCCGCGAAAGCTCGGGAGGGCCCACTTTACGCCTGTGGGGCAGCATCCAGTCAAGCAGAGTGCGTGATCGGTAATAGTCAGTCTTGTCAAAGTGTAACGAGCTCAAGGAGGAACTCATTAAGGGCAAGGCGAACCTCTAACCCTAACCCCAAGTGCACGGCATTGGAGGGCCACCTGATGACGCGCTAACCATGATCTATAGAGAGTAGGCTGGATATGACGTCCAGCAATGGTGTATGACAATAATGAAGGAATGGACTAGTCAATGTATGAGCCATCACACTGGAGGAGAAGCATAGAGCAGCTGATGGCCACTCCCCCTTAGACCCAGGCTATGCACAGGTTGACAAGACTGGAGGGAATCCAGTCTGTCTCACCATGCTCTTATATAGCAGAGAGGCCAGCGCACAGACCATGCTGTGCTGTACCCCTTATAGTAATAGTACATGAGAGAGCATGGTGACGTAGAGGGCTAGACTATGACGTAATGGTCTAGACCCTATGACATCATAAGTAAGGTAATAGTCCGTAAATACGTATGATCACATGACTAGGTCACGTGCCAGGGACGGAAATGGTAATCACGTGACAGGATCGGGTGCAGACCGATCATGTGAGCTATAGTACAGGAAATATGCTAAGTCCAAAGTACGATGTAGTCCAGAAGTGTAGCGAAAGTGTAGTACTAGCTAGGCTAATCCTAGACTAGGATAAAGTTAGGTTAAAGAGGACGGTATCGTAACACCTTCTGGACCCCCATGCTGCTCATCGTCCTCCCCTCCTTCCCTTCCAGCCACAGGCAGTGGCCCTCCACCATGTTCGCCAGCCGTTCCAGTGACTCCGCTATGTGGAGCCATGTTTGTGCCGTTGGTTCCCCAGCCACTGGTCCCCATGCCCTTCCTGCTGCCACCTTCAATGGTCCCGCCATGGGGATCTCTATGACAGGGCGGACCTGTCTCTTCTTCTGCTCCCCATGTGGCACCTCCTCCTTCGTCTTGTGGCACTCCACGTGCACCCTTGCACACTTGGCACACACAGTGTCTTTCTTGCTCGACCCCTGCAGCATGCATGCTAGTCGGCGCGTGATGCACCAGTCACAGGGGCCCTCCTCAGGGGCCTTCCTCTTCTTCCCCTTCGTCTTCTGCCTGTCCTCCTCCTTGGAGTCAGACGGGGCAGTGGGTTCCTGTGTTCTTGTTAGCGGTTAGTTTCTTTTCGTTGCATATGATACTCACCACATCGCCCGATGGGCCCTGCTGCCTCTCCTTTTCCTTTCCTTTCCTCTCCCTCTTCTTCTCTCTCTCGTGCTCTGCCCTCCGTTGCGCCAGCTCCTTCCTATGCACCTCCGCTGCTGCTGCCTCACGCGCCCACTCCCGCTCCTCCCTCTCGCAGTGTTTCCGCTCCTCCCTCTCGTGGTGTTCCCGCTCCTTCCTCTCGCGGTGTTCCTGCTCCTCTCGCTCGCACTATTCGTGTTCTTCCGCATCGCATCGTGCTCACGTGGCCTTCTCGCGTTCCTTGTGCTCCTGGACCCACCAGAGGCAAGCCATCAACTCCTGCTCATCATCTTCCGATGAGGGGGTGGGTGGGTGGCGGTCAGACATGGTGGTTGCTTGGTTGGTAGTCGGTGTGGTTCGAGGTTAACCAGGTTTTCCAATGCAGGTAAAATTTTGCACTCTGAGGGTGCATATTGGGACTCTGCCTGGTAAGCGATGCCACCATCATCACTTCCGTTTCCGGTCATCCTCTCTTCAGGGGCTTGACCGCCCCCTCAGACTGGCTCCAACCTGGACTTCTGTGCTTGCCATGGCCTCAAGGGCTCGGCCTTAACGGGGGGAGCACTGTCATATCCATCATTCCGCTCCTAATCATGCCTCCTCCGCCCATCCTCCGACCTTCTCCAGGCATCTCTGGCCTCCCTCGCACGTCCTCTGCCCATCATCATCATTCCTCCCTCAGAGTTACACCCTGGAGCTCGTACCTCTACTCGGATTAACCTCAGTTTTACCTCGGCCATCGTCGGACTTACTATATATCATCCGTATCGTTGTCCCTCTTACATATTTCATCTGTTACTTGACATTTGACATCTGTCATTCATATCCCTAACACTCCTACATGTCTCAGTCACACTTGACATCTGTTCTCCTTATTCCGTACCTTACTCTGTCCATACTTAAGGACTGCATCTCCCATGTATATTCCTTAGTATGAATATTGAACAAGCCAATCTCCTCTCGTGTCCGATTCCCTCCTATGTCTCCTACCCTCTATTTCTACAAAGTCCGAGGACCCGGATCTATACAAGGACGTGACACATAAGTCCTGCGCTAATGTCCTCCTAAGTTCTCCTGCTCCATCTCCTCTGTTTTGGACCTCCAGTCCTCCCCCACCACTTATCCCTTCGTCCCTCTAGATCTCCGGTTGGACTTGCCGGACATCACTTGGAAATGAGCTTGGAGATTATGGAGTCTTAACAGTTTCGTACAACTGATCCCAATGAGATTAGATCTCAGAAGATGGCAGTTGATTATTATTTAGGGTGGGATTATGCCACAGACTCTTTTCAGCCTTTGTTACAGGTTTCACACACTTGGGGGCCTTCTTTTCTGTTTTTGATCGACTTTTTTTCATTTTTGTTGTCACAAAAATGAACTTGTTCTTTCAATGGAGAGTCTCACTGGGGACCAGCTCACATAGGAAGGGGATAGGTAGCAGGGATAATATCAGAGTGAATAGAAAGAATTGGTGAGGGTGAAGTATATATGGAGCCTGAACCTTACACAACTATGACCAGAGGTTCCTTGTAGGGAAAAGCTAGCAGGAGGACTGGAGAGGTCCCCTCTGTCATTCTAGCACCCCTTCCTTGGGTGGTTTTTTCGTGTTCTTTTCGAACTTTGGTTTCATGTGCCATTGCACTCATTTCATGGACACTTGGTTTATTTTTTGGTTTATTGTCACATCCTCATGCATCACAGTCACTATATATTTGTTGTTTTGTCTTTGTTTTTATTTTCACAGCCCTAGTTTTGCCCAGAGAAGCAAAACCTAGGAGGGAGATAGTGTTATGATACTGTCCTCTTTAACCTAACTTTTATCCTAGTCTAGGGTTAGCCTAGCTAGATGGAATACACATTGTACATTGGACTTAGTTGTATTTCCTGTAGCATAGCTCATGTGATTGGTCTGCATCTGATCCTGTCATGTGATTCCCTATTCACATCACTGGCACATGACCTAGTCATGTGACCATACATACCATAGAGTATTCTGGACTCTCTTATGTATCTATGATGTCATAGGATCTAGACCACTACATCATAGTCTAGCCCCTTATGTCACCACTATCTTTATCATAGACATGTCCTTATTTAGTAATGGGGTACTGGCACAGCATGGTCTGTGTGCTGACCTCTTTGATATATAAAGGGCATGGTGAGATGGACTGGATTCCCTTCAGTCTTGTCAACCTGTGCATTACCTGGGTCTAAGTGGGAGTGGCCTCAGCTGCTCTAGGCTTCCCCTCCAGTGCTGAGTGCTCATACAGACTAACCATTCCTTCATCATCATTATACACCATTGCTGGGCATCATACTAGCATAAGGAATACTACAAGAAAGGTGTGAGTCTTATATAGTAAGGTGAGCACAGGAAAGTAGTATCTGAAATAAGAGAGAAAGAATAAAAAAGATACTAAGGTAGATCTCAATGGAGAGCTGAGAGGAGAGATGGAGAGATCTAAGCTAAGAATACAACGGACAACCATGGGTCCAAGGGCGAGAGATCTATAGTAGAAATACAATGGATAGCTATGGATCCAGGGTAAATGGGACAAAGAGGAATAGGACATATTGGAAGATCCAGTGGTAAAGAGAAGGGAACACTGGGATTCTGTAAAGGAAACTCATGTAGGACACAAGAAGAAAGGCAATCTAAGATGACAAACCTTAAGGTGAGTCATCAGAGATGGTAGTTCATGATTCACACTGGTGGCATGGAAATGGCTATGAAAAGGAAATAGTCACATGAGCAAGAGAATCATGTGAGAGGCAAATGTAGTCCATGGGGTTTGAACAGTGAAGTGCAGGAATGGCTACAAGGTCATTAGTGTAGTGAGCATAAGGATGCAAGCTAGACTGAGAGGTGAAGGAGTAAAAAAGGAAAGAAATCATAACATTGACCACTTCTTGAAAGAACCAATATTCATTCCTATGACTAAGGTGATAATGGCCCTTAACACAGCAAAGCTATTTATGTGCCATGTCTGGAGCATTCATGGCCTCCCTTGATCACTAGTCACCAATCATGGACTTCAGTTCGCATCACAGGTGATGCAAGAAGTATTATGCTGGCTTGAAATCCAATTGAAGCTGTCCACTGCTCATTATCCCCAGATGGATGGCTAGATGCAGTAGATGAATCATGATTTATTACAGTACCTCTGGATGTACTGTCACAAACACCAGGACAATTGGACATCATGGCTCCCAATTGCATAATTCTCTCATAACTTGAAAGTCTCAAGTTCCACCAAGAAAACCCCCTTTGAGGTTTCCTGGACCTTTGAGCCTATATTTGGCACATGTCCAGTGTTATTGAAGGCACCTGCAGCTGACAGCTTTATTGAAAAAGTTGTCAAAACCTTACAGGACACAAAAAGAAACATTACCACTGCTACTAGTTGGATGAAAGTTCAAGTGGATAAGCACCAATCAAAAGCCCTGGCTTACCAGCCTGATGGCCCTGTGTGACTTGCTACAGACAACTTGTGTTTGACATGCCAGTTGAAGAAGTTGACAGAGAAATGACTTGAATCTTTTCCTGTACTTGACCTCATTGGCTAAAATGCTGTTAAACTAGGCCTCCCACACTATTTGAAAATTCACTCAATGATAAATATCAGTTGTGTCAAGTCCTACAAGGAACACTTTAAGGGTCAATCCATATTTAAACCTGGACTTGTGACCATCACTGAAGATTATGATGAAGTTTACAAGGTAGACTTTATCATTGATTCTAGAATTCAACAATGCTGATTGGAATATTTGGTCCACTGGAAAGGATATGGTGATGAGGACTGCACCTGGGAACCTTTAGGTAACCTAAGCAATGTTAAGGCCATGATTTATGAGTTTCATGTACTTAATTCCTGCACCATGCACAACCTCACTGCTGCCTTCTGCCAGCATGCCAGCCTATTTAAGCTGTACCTCTAGTCACCTGGAGTTTGACTCTTGAAGGGGGGACAGTGTAACAGGTTATAATTTTCACAATTAGCCTAACATTACAGATTAGCCTAGTGCCACTATGGAAGTCCTGTATTTAGCACAGCAATCCAGTTTTGGCTTTTCTACACTCTTTTGCACATCCAGCTGAAGTCAATCTGCCCAATCTGCTATCTGTCTTGCTCTCTGGAAGCCTGGAAGCTCCTTCTGAGTCCAAGTCCATGTTTCCTAGCTCAAAGAAGGCATTAGGAGTTAGCCACACCAGTGGTATGCTCCCAGTTACTCATTTCTGTTATGACTGTTCTGGATAGGACCAGGTCACCCTTCAGTGATCATGTCCCAGAATGAGTCATTCATAAACCTCTGGAAGATGGTGGAAGAGTTGGTAAGGCTGAAAAACCTGACCATTGGTTTGAAAAAACACATGGTCAGATGGTCTAGATGGGGGTACATGGTCACAGGATTCCTTGGCAAACACATCTGTGAATTCAGTGAACACAGGAGGTAAGGCAGTAGGAGATTTACAAGCTACTGCTTTAATAGCTAACTGAGTCAAGGTTGTAGCAGCAGCTACCATGGAACTCTGGAGGTATTGCCCATCTGTGGTTGGAATCCAGCCACAGTTTGAGGGCATATCATTGTGTATCCTTCTGCCACATCAGAGGTGTCCACTTATTGATGAAGATGAACAGACAATGGTCAGTTTCCATACAACACATTAGATGTTTGATGGATTGGACAGAAGGTGAGGTATTGGGTTTGTGGTAGTGAGAATCATGACATTGTAGATTGCCAACATGAAGCTGGTACAAGTCCTTAGATTGGTCTTTAGCCTCTGCTATTTTGAGGGTTTGACATTCCCAATTGATACTGGAGTTTTCTGCCTGCAGCCATGGGATTCTGAGAATAATGGTTTGAAATCTGCATTTGATCACATGAAAGATTTGGCACATGGCAATACTGTCAATATTGAGAAAGAGTTCAGCCTCATATTGTACTTCCTTTGTTTTGTTAATGGATCCATCAACTACCTTTTGTACTTTCAGAGTTGGTGGTAGGAGTGTTTGCATCTTAGGTTTATCAGGGAATACAGCTTTGCACTTGTAAATTGAATGGCCAGGTTTACAGCATCCAAAACAGAGCCATTCATGAATACATTGGGTATGCTCTTCTGGAGTTAGTTTGCCAACATGGATGATGTCTACCTCCATCATGTTTGGGTCCTTGGATATCAAAGTGTGAGGTGTATGTATGATATAATGAGGAAGGTAGATCATCTGTCATTTTTTGATGGCTTGGGCTTGATCCCAATGTGTTTGAATCAAGAGGGCTTTCTTCTGCCATGTCACCCCTGTGATGGCCACCTTGGCCTGGAAGTCCGCATTATAAGTTAGGAGCACAGATGTGTAGTCACCTCCTTTTGCCTTTATAAGGGTGATGGCTGAAATAACCTCAAAGGCATCATAGGTATGATGTGCCAGATTGCCTATTCAATACTAGGATGAGGGATATTCATATCACTCAGAGGAGAGATCTGATGAGGAAAAACTCCAAGTGATCTAAACTGAGGATCACTGGCTGGGGACTTTGCCCTTATATACTACTGACTACTGTTTGTATATATATACCATAGATCAAGATTAGTAAATAATTATGGATGAAGGAGACATAGCCATCAAGGCTGTGGAGATGGAGATGAATGCATAGTACTGGGCTGTGCATCAAATGAAAGGAAAGTGAGCTGCCTCAAGGCAGTGCATGATAATTAAATACATGAGGCAACATAGCCATACACAGCATGAAAATTAAAAGAAGGCTGTGTACACATAGGGTCTACGATCCTGGGCAGATCCTGGAATAATCTGGAGATTGGATCTGGGAATTGAATATAACTAAGAGCAGAAAAGTGAAAATAATGATAGAAAGCATGAGGTAAAATAAGATAAGAAGTGAGACTCACTCATGACTAAGTCTGTTGAATGCCTGTAGTACAGGACTTGCATCAAGGCACCAGGCTGATCTGTAGTGTTAGGCTAATTGTGAAAATTATAACCTGTTACAGTGGCTAACCAGGAGAGCACAGTATCATGATGCCTAAATGCTGTTTGGAATTCTGTCATGAAGTTATTGAGGGTTCCAAGGTCCAAAGTCATTCCCAATAGGGCTTTGGTGTGGAAGATATAGGTCCAGGTAAGGGCAGATTCTGTTTTCAGGTACAAGAGAGTGAAGCCAATTTGTTTCACATGGGAGTTATAGATTTCCATGTTGATGGGTAAATGAATGTGAACTTCATTGAGCCATGGTTCAACTTTGGTATAGTTCCCATTGAAGGCTGATGGTGGGGAGATATGGAGTTCCACTGGTTTTTTTGACATCACTGCTGATGAATGTGTGGGGTTAGCAGCAATGGGTGAGAGAGGTGGTTGAAGTAGAGACATGGGGTAAGGAGTAAGGGTTGATGATGAGGATAGGTTCTCTGGTGGTTTTTGCCAGAGAGATGGAGTGATTGGTCATTCTGTAGCTTCAGACAACAACAAGGATCTTGCTAGGGCTTCAGTGATAGGAGTGAGACATGTTTCTTTGGTCTTGGAGGTAGGACATTCCTCAGTGGCAGTGGAGGGCCAAGGAGGCAAAGTAACTGGAGATGAGTCTGGAGATATGACTGGTGATGAAGGTAGCAGAGGAGCAGAGTTTCTCCAGGTAGGCCTGGATGATGAGTATCAAGAAGGAGTAATGGTGACAGCTTACATGAAGGTAACTGCTCAGGTACATGCTAGTTCTATTGTTATGACTATTCCAGGTAGGACCAGGTATAGCTCTTGATGGACCAACTACAACCAACAGGAGTAGGGTCCAACAATGAGGATGGAGTGGTCAAGGATGAGTTGCCTCAAGTGTGGCAACAATACATGGTCAAGGGAGCAACTATCACTCAACAGTGGATAGAAGACTGACAAGGGTGAAGTGACAAGAGATGGCTTAAGAGCCTGAGGAACAAGGGTGCAGTGCCTTACAAGTAGTTGGAATGCAGTGCCCACAAGACATCCTAATCCTTAAGAATAGGGTATAGGAAGCTAGTCACAAGGTGGTCACACAAGGGCAAGGCTGTTGTGAAGAGATGAGATTGTAGATGGTGGAAGTACAAGAGAGAACTAGTGTGAGAAAGAAAGAGACATGGCTACATGATTTATATAGCACTTGAGCACAGGAAAGAGCTACTGGGAAAGAGAAGATTATGTAGTCAGGAGGAAAGACAACCTGTAAGTGATGATTAAGGATAGAACACACTGACAGAGCAAGTGGAGATGTGGGAAAGGTGATGAGTAAATGTAGTCAGCACATGAAAAGAAATAGCATCTGTGGGAAATTGAACACTAGTGATACCAGTACAGTGGGAAGGAAAAGAGGAAACAAATCATAGCAATTTTCTTAGTTCTGGCCATTCTTTTGTGTTAGAGATCTCTGGGACAAACATATCACTCCCATTTCTTTCTCTAGCTTCAATCTGAAGCTATCTTTTGTGTTTTACAACATCTGATCCTATCCAGAACAGCTGT
>JBBPJV010001166.1:0-10871 GCA_038088915.1 Sutorius aff. eximius
AAGGAGGCGACGTCTGCTTCGGTTGGTGGAACCAGCTTGGCGATGAGAAGAGCTTCTATGTGTCGAAGGGGTGTGAGACGCATTCGAAGCAAGTCGATTTCGTGGGATATGTATGGGGTATCCTCATCGCTGTCCTCGCCTCCACTGTCGACTGGGGGAAGGCGCATCCCCGAGAGAGCATCCATGATGGTCCGGACGGAACGAACGACGTTGAGTTGAATGACGCTGCGCCATAGGATCCGCTCTTCACGGAAGGCGGAAGGGGTGTATAGCCTCTGGAAGTCTGGGAAGAAAAGGGTTAGGAGTAGTGTGTAGGGTTGGGGTGGGACTGACGTCTGAGGGTTGTGGATTTGCCTGACGAATCAAGGAACATCGGTTAAGACGGGGTGAGTGCATGGATGGGGCGAGGACATGCCTGACTCGCTTTGACCAAGGAGGAGGAGCCTGACGACGCTTTTCTTCCTTTGCTGCTGATGCTCTGCCTTGATAGACTCGTCGATCTGATGGCTTATTCGTCGTGCCTCTGCCTCTTGGGCGAGTCGAATGACGCGGTCTTCCTCAGTCTCGTTTGGCGGTGGTTTGAGGAGTTCGTCGAGGGGGTCGTACTCTAACTGGGCTCTGCTTCCAGAGAGCATGGTGGTAGTAGGACAAGAGGGGAGTGGGCCCGGCAGCAATGTAGTAAGGGTCAGGCACGCCAATTTAAGTGTTACACCGTGTTGGACCCAACTTGCCAAGGCTGGCAGTCCCAAGGCAACATTGGACCACGAAAAAAGAAAAGAAAAAAGAAAAAAAAAAAACAGTGCCCCATTCTAGTCACATTGGAGTGCCGTCGCCACGCATCTCCCAACCCTTTGATCTTGCCGGGTCGTGTGTACTTTGCGTATGCAAACTCCACCCCAAAACCGAGAGGTGACTTGGCTTGTGCCTGAGGTGTGCTGATTATAAGACCCGAATGCGAGACGGGACGCCAAGGCACGCTTGCCTCGTGGGGCAAGTTTGGAACAAAGGACGCACGCCATCCGGTGCGGGTACCTTGCGCCCTCTTCGCGTCCTCGGAGAGAGGTCTTCGCATCGAACGGGACCGTCTACGCGAAGGTGGAGTCGCATCCGAGTCCGTCTGCCTGTCGAGACCCATCAGACTCTCGGCGTGGGTAGACAGCCCTTTCGAGTAGGCTTTTCCGTGCGGTCGGGCACCCCTGACCATTGCCATTCCGAGCAGTCTGTCTCGTCCTGCCAAATCTCGGGCATCTCCAGTCCAACTTGCGCAAAAAATAGACTTGGCATCGCACGTCATGTGTTATTTTCAACGGACCAAGACTGCAGGGGTGTTTCAGGTTGGTTTGGATGACCGGACATGCACCCGGATCGGTCATTCGAGCTCTCATGCACGCCCTCAACCTCTTGCGGCGGAAGGGTGGTGCAATCTCCGGATACCCTCGGTGTGGTGACCACGACGATGGCTTGGGATCAGCAGGAACGGATGTATGATGCGGTGTGCCTTGGTTCTCTACCGTTCCACGGTCACCCATAAGTACGTATCTATCCCAGCACGTCCTTCATACAGGGTGGCAACGCGGTGTCCGGGGGTCGTTTCGGCCGAGTCACCCGCCTCTCGCCAAACGCGCCCTCAAGCACGAATCTTTGTTAAAAAAAAAAAAAAGAAAACGGCGCCAATAATCTAATCGGCCGATCATTCATATCTTATCCAGAGACACCTTTCTCGTCCTTGACTTGATCCACCATGTCAGAATCTGACCTTGATCATGGTTCCTTCTCCACCCCAAGTTCACCCTCGACGCCCTCGACCTCGCCGCCGTCGACACCTCCTAATCTGCATCAGAACAGTGTTGACCCCTCTGCCCGATGGCTTGTTCAAAAGTTTGGAGGTACCAGCGTTGGAAAGTTTCCAGTCCAGATCGCAAGCGATATCGTCTCGTCAGTCCACTCATCCTGCTCTTCATGCACCTATAACCTCATTCTCGCTTCCAGGAACTACATTGATCAACACAAGGTCGCCATAGTTTGCTCTGCGCGCTCGGGATCCACCAAAGCGCTCGGAACGACAAACTTGTTGCTCAAAGCCGCCTCCGAGGCGAAGCAGCGGCCATCGGGCAGGCGGCGTGGTTCCGGAACGATGACGCCCGTCACAAACGGCATGTTTGGAAAACCCTCCGAGGGCGCTTCGCCTCAAACCCGCAGTTCATCCCCCACTCCCAATGCGATCTCGTCCACCCCTGTCACTGGTCCTCAGAGCATGCACGAGTTTTGCACTACCGTCGAGGTGATACGTTCGGAGCACTTGACGGCGGCTAAAGCAGCCATCGAGACATCCGAAATTTTACGGCAGATCGAAGCAGAGATACATCGTGATTGCGATTGGCTTCGTGCATTCCTATTTGCAGCGCAAGTGAGTTCGATTATCCTGCCCACTACCACCTCGATCTCATCGTCCATGTTTGTCTATTTGACTACATAGGTGATTGATGAAGTTTCCCCTCGATCCCGAGATAGCATCATCGGTCTTGGAGAGCGTTTGGCGTGCAAACTTATGACGGCCATCCTTCGCGATCAAGTAGGTTCTTCACGGTATCAATGGTCAGGATTGGTCACATCGGTCGATTCATCCTTCAGGGCATAGATGCCGAATATGTCTCATTGGAAGACGTCGTGCCGGTATCTGATGACGGTGATCTCCATGCAGAGGGATCTTTAGATCAACCTTTTTACGATGGCATCGCTGCTGCGGTCGGGGAACGCATAAAAGCATGCGCCCCGAGGGTGCCCGTCGTCACCGGTACGTATCCCCCCATTTTTGTTATTCAACGCCCACAAACATCGTCCAGGTTTCTTCGGCCCAGTTCCAGGATCTTTGTTGCGTCAGGTCGGCAGGGGCTACACCGACCTCCTCTCGGCCTTGCTGGCTGTCGGCCTCGAAGCTTCGGAACTTCAGATATGGAAAGAAGTTGATGGCATATTCACTGCCGACCCGAGAAAGGTACCCACGGCGCGGCTTATACCAATTATATCGCCAGACGAGGCTGCGGAACTCACTTATTATGGGAGCGAAGTCGTTCATCCGTTTACCATGGAGCAGGTCCGTGTATATAGGACCGCCTTATCTCGGCCGCCGTTCATCTCCACAATATCTACTTTTTCAGGTCATCCGCCGGAGAATACCCATTAGGATAAAGAATGTTGAGAATCCCAACGGTGGAGGAACAGTCATCCATCCTGACCCAGATGAAGTTTCCAGCGAGTCTAACCCAGACGGATCGTCCGGGACAACCACACCTCACCCACTCTCTGTGACCACTTTCGACAACGTCAATCAGAGCAAACGTTTCCCGACCGCGGTCACCATCAAGGAACGCATCGTCGTTCTCAACGTGAATTCGAACCGCAAGAGCGTCTCTCACGGGTTCCTCGCGCGCATCTTTGGCACGCTCGATCGATTCGGCGTCGTCGTCGACTTGATCAGCACGAGCGAGGTGCACATCAGTATGGCGATCGAGGACAACCTCTCGCCAAAGATCATGAACCGATTGATCTCTGAACTCCAAAAGAGTGGATCGGTACGTTCGCTTTTCGTCTACCCTCACCCTAAACGGATCGTCTCGCCTAGGTCTCTATCCACGCGGACATGGCGATCCTCTCGCTCGTCGGGAGGCAGATGCGTAGCTTGGTGGGCATGTCGGGGCGGATGTTCCAGACGCTCGCACAGGGCAACGTCAACATCGAGATGATCAGCCAAGGCGCGAGCGAGATCAACATCTCGTGTGTCATCCAGGCGCGGGACGCAGTCAAGGCGCTCAACTTGATCCATCAGAGCTGTCTACAGATCAAACCCGAAGGCTTGCGTGGTCGAGGTACGTCACCCTTGCGGGCGCGTGACGTGTGATTGACGGATGCACGTTGGACAGTGGGCCCATGGCTCTTTTAGAGAAGGGAATCCGGTTTATATATTATTTTCCTATAGACGGACGAGATTCGATATGACTGTTCATGTATGTATAGCATCAGAAGCGGGCCGTGAACTTTTTTTTGCTTGCGCGTTCGGTTCGGTCATTGATCGTGGACACGGACGCGACTAGCGGCGGGTGTCTGTGGTAACGGATGAGGATCGACATGGAAACGAGGAACGGCGTACACGCGTGTCTGCGTGTCTTGGCGACCGCGTTCGCCGTGGGGATGCGGGTTGGGTATGTAAACGAAGCGGAAGTAATTCGTCGTTGGATCGCAAGCCACGATCGATCGGACCAGTGATGTTGGGCCCGCGTTGGAGAGGGTGTCATCCGACCGAGGGAGGGTACACGAGGGTGTCCACCCGCGCGCCGGTTGTGAAAAACGGGCGGTGAGTCTCTCTCGACGCCTCCATGCCGTCTGCAGCAGTGCAGAGGCCATCCGACAGCGTCAGTTCCACGCGTTCGCTCGAGCCTGTGAGTGTGTGCGTTGGCAGCCCAGAAAGAGGCGGTTGGCAACACCCGTCTTCTTTTCGATGTTCGGCCGAGTGGGGGTCAAAAAGCGTGAGGTCGACCACCCGGGCTAGTGCCGGGACCACATGGCAAGAGTCGTTAGATGACGTCTTTCCCGACGAACTGACAACCAAGCGGAACGTCAAGACAGAGATACGAGCGATCGTTCAGAGACCGTTCCAGTCACATTCATACGGTGCGGCAGGTCACGCACCGACGCCTTGCTCCCTGACAAGGATAAAGTGAGGCCAATCTGGGCACATCCGATCATCAGCGGCCAGACGATACACGCCCACCTTGTTGCAATCATCGAATGATAAGAACCTAGAGTTTTGGAAAGTGGCCTCCTGGAGCGCCGCGCAGCAGGTGGCCGGACCTGCTTCATGGCCGTCTTAACCCACAGTGATTAATGAGGCTAAACTCGTTGGGATTATCGCGGTCGGAAGAGGGACTCGTCAGGGGAGAAAACCCGGGATTACGATAGAGCGCGGTAGAACTCCTGGTCCAAGGCGGTGGGTCAAGGTACCTCGCTTGATAAGAGACCAATTTACATCCAGAAATGCAAAGCGCCAGACGGGGGACCGTCAGGGAACTCATGTTTTGGGCAAACGCGAACCGCTGTCGATTCTGGAAATCGCGGACCTTTACGCTGCATCAAGGTTGGATTTTGTACCAATGCCGGGAGAATAGATGTTCGTCCGTCTCCACCTGAGAGTGAGCCTCTGTATAAAATTGCAACGTTCGCCTGATTGCACTGATTTGTCTGATACACCGTGAATCCCCAAAAATTTAGTGGGAACCTCCATCGATAATGTGACCAGACGCTGTCCCATAGGTATAAACGTCATGTGTTGAGAGCACGGCGCGGGGAACGATCGAAGGAGAATCGACCTCGCATTCGACACCGCGCAGACAGGCGATACCGACCAGGGATGGCCGACCCATACGGACGAACAAGCGCCGGAGAATGTGCTTCCTCGTAGGTCGAGTGCAGACCGTTCCACGTCGGGTCTAGCTTCAGGTCAATCATGCCGAGATACGCCCAGGTCTTATCGCGACCAGTGGTGGGGTGCAAACCCGCCGAGAGTCCAGGTTCAGGGATTGGTACCCTGGGATGCAGTGTATGACGCAGGCCACCAGGCCTCATGTATCGATACTCGTGGCCGTCTCGACCACGTTAATGACCCCCACTGTTGGGATTATCGCGGTCGAAAAGGGATCTCGGGAAGGAAACTCAGAACCTTTTGGGCTTCATTGCAGTATATAGAAGACCACCCTCGACAACAGACGGATCAAGAATCTAGACCCGAGGTACGACGGCGGAGGAGCGTCGGATATGCCCTGAAGCAAAATAAAGATTGACCTCCCATGCCTCGAACAAAACCTACGGGTCACGATCGAGATGCGTTCTCCACTCAGTTACCGCCACATTGCTTGAGGAAATTGGTGTCGAGAGGTTGGCTATAATTGTACTCGCATGGTGGTCAAAAGCCTGTTCATCTGTGCACATCCAAAGTTCAAGGCTAGTTGATTTTTGTCTAAAGGTTGCAAGACTTGCCCGACGGTGCGCTCTCACTCCCCTCCCAAGTCGCCAAAGAAATTTCCGAGTGATGGGTCCCCACACAAAGTGGGACGAGCACGTCGCGTCTCACCGCGCCTGGGTCGGGTGCGAAGGCATCTAGACAATGTCTGCAAAACGGGCGCGTAAGGTGATCACTTGATCAATTGTATGTACTACATACGCTGAGAGCTGAATGCGATTGGAAGATGGCTGTGATAGCGGGAGGGGAAGTTAAGGGCCGATTATTATATTGAGCGCTCGGTTCCTGAGCTAGTCCAACCCGAGTCTGAAAAGGGGGAGCCTGTCTCGCCTCGCTGGGCGGAACACCCAGGTCGAGCTGACGTTCCGAGCCGAACCGTGGTTCCAGACTCCCCGGTGAGAGTCTATGTGGCAAGTGGCGTCGAGAGTCCTTGACATCGCACTTTACATTTTCATACAATGTCTTCCTGACAGAACCCTGGACATTTTCACATAATACGTGCCATGGGGTAATGAATAGACCCCTTGAAGCTGAGCACTGCAACGGAAGACTTTTGCAGAAAAAATTCCACGTCTGGAAATGACCCTGAAGGAGGTGGTCAGATGATCAACAAACACACCGTGACTGGGATCTGGGGCCAGTGCACTGGGCGTAATCCGACGTCAGCCATACAAGTCGCCAACTAAATAATATCTCTTGCACAGGAAACAAACGGGGATGTTGTGGCAACGACGATGGTCTAGACGATGGGTACTGGCACCAGTTCCTGCCCTGCCCGGCGGTGCTTTTTATGTAAAAACCATAGGAGGATCATTGCCATCACGGCGAAAACCTCAAGAGTCACGATATGGCATACTACGCCCCAACATTTGCATTTCATGACGACGGGATCTTAGCTGATACGCACATCGTTGGTAATTTGGAGTGCGACAATCGTGAGTGTAATTTGCCCAAGGTCGCCAACTTCTCCCTCTATTGCGTCATCCGAGTCCTTCCTCTTCTTGCCTTGACAGCTCGACTTTTTCAGCTGATTCCAACGAGTCACTATTATACTGACTACAGTTGGAAGGCGCTCAGCTGATTTTTGGCCCCTCAAACCTAGTTGGGAACATCCTCTATGGAAGGTGTCCGCCGATCTCCGAGCGAAGCACAGGACAGTGGCAAATATGCACGCACCGCTGCGCGATTTATAACACCATTTAGCAACTCGGCCGCTGTAACTGGTTTTTTAGACGTGCAGGGATTTGCTGCGTGGCATGGTTGATACGTGAGCGCCGCATTATGTGCGCAGGATTCGCAAAGCCTCACCATACAGGCTACCGAAATGCGGCGGGTGCTGTCCGAGACTGTACTGGGATGCAGTATGGGCACGTCAAGCAGTGCACGCCTCACGAAGAACGTGCGTCCCTTGACCGCATGGGCCAACTCGGACCCATTCCCGCCTTGGTAACACGGCCGCCGAGAACCACGAAAATGTAAGGATAGTGCGGGACCTTTGTCCGTTCTATATTGAACCCCTTCATTTTCTAGCTGGGCACACACATGGTAACTTTTTAGCAATGCCTCCGAACTCCAAGTCTGATCGTCCGTGTAACGGAGAAATGGAAAGCGAAGATTCGGAAGTCCGTATGCATTGCATTATCAGTGAATTTGTATTGGAACGCATTCCAGCTCACCGTATCAAGGGCCCGAGTGGAGCGATGGGTCCCGGACGCCATACCGGAGCTTTCCTGGCGCAAAATTTCCTTCGGACACGCAATCTTACAGGACATCTCCGGTGGTCAGGCTTCTGACCACGGGCGGAGTACAAGCCAAATCTATAGGGACGTACCACGCACGTTTGAGATTGGGATTGTGAGCCAAATCGCGTCTCGTCGCATCAAGTATTCTCCGTTTATTCTGACTACACGTGCCTCATTATCTATGGGATCTACTTGCTTCCAAGGTCAAGGAACACCGTTATCGGTCGTATTCGTCGTGATGCAAATTCAACGCCATGTTTTCGGCACACTGGTACGACATTTGTTCACGGAACGATTCACCAGGGAAAAGCTGTATCGATCAAATAGCCCGAAGCGCCGTCCTCGGAGTCCGATTATACGTAGTCGTGGTTGCAGCCACAACACCGAGACAAATCCACTTGGCATGATATTTTCCGCTATACTGTTGGATAAGGTGACGATACTTCACACCCACTGGCGTCGTTCGTATGGCTTTGAAATTTCGGCTCGGACTCGAGATCAGGAAACCGTCGGGCCATTTTGTAAATTCAACGAGGTTCGGTGGTTTTCTCGACATTCGAGAAGGATACTCTCTAGGATCGTGCCAGACTCCGTAAGAGCACTTTCCTCAACCTGAACCCTGGGCGTTCTAGGTTGATCCGCTCCTGGGCAAGAACATATGGTCCGTGTTTCATGCTGGCGACCGCACGGTAGAACTAGCACTCCAAACTTCGAAGAAGTAATCACGCCAGGATGGGGACACTTCTCTTTACCCACCGCGGCTGGTGCCACCACATTCAATGTGCTCCAGACTTCAGCCATCTTCACAACCGAACCCCATTTGGGGACGTCGTCCCTCTTCAATATTCAGCCCACTTCTTGGTTCTTCGGGACCCTCGAGAAGCATTCGGACGGACGTACTAGTACCTGACGCCCAAGAGCATGGACCCGACAAAATCAACCCGGGGAAATGAGCATGTCAAGTCCAAAAAAGAGAGGTATAGATGTAAATCTATAGTAGTCGTAGTCCATCCCAGAGGGTATGTACGTGAAGCAATCGGCACCCCATCGTCTTATTTTTTTATGGTGTCAAGACACCCGTGGTGACGCTCTCGCACTGCCCTGCAGCGCCGTCGGAGAACTGCTATGACTTCTAGACACGTCGGGTCGTACACGATGTTCGGAATGCAATCGCGTCCGTTCGTCCACATCGCTGTCGTCCTCCATGCCATCCATCTCCTCCTCTTCGCTCTCCCGGAGTTGCGACAACGGCATACTGACGACACCATCCTCCTCCTCGAACGCGTTGAACAACGTGTTACTTTGCGCGCGGTACAGTGAACTTCGACGTCCGTGCCCGGCTGAATGGAGGACACCATCGGGTCGTAGCTCGGATGTACCTCCCCAGGTATCGAGCGACGGACGGCCTTGCAGGCTTAAACGTGGGTTCATCAACCCGCTTTCGAGCGCTGAGTGGCCATTCGCTTTTGGAGGGTCAGCTTTCCGTGAGAGATTGAGTAGGTGGACGCCGAGGAAGGTGACGATGAACCCAGCGAGCAAGGTCATCGTATCGGTACCACCGGTGGTATTGAAGCCTTGGAATAAGATAAGGGATGCCACGATCGTTGCCGTGGAAAAGCCCACGTAGTACATGGGGTTCACGCTGCAGGGTTGCGAATGAAGCGTCATCAAAGGCGCACCAAGGAACGGACGTACACATTCGTGGAAAACGTGTCGAGAGCCTTGTTGAAGTAATTCATCTGCACCAATATGCAGCTTACCACAACTATGCCGAACACGTATGTACTTGGATGTGTAAATTGATTATTTCCACCCAGTGTGAGCTTGACGGCGACGCCAAATCCTTTGATCGCCATGACAGAGACAGAACCGACCAGAGAACATATGGAAATGTACACCAGGGGATTGGAGCGGCCATAGCGTGGTACAACATTGAAGATCATGATCAACGAGAAGACGAAGACAGTGAGACAGTATAACATGAAGCCTGCGCCAAATAAGTAGTCCGTCGAGCGCTGAAAGAACGACTTACCTGGCTGTATGGCATAGTGAAGGATCTCATCGACTGTTGAGATTTCCTTGTCCGGTGGTGCATGCAAGACGATGATGATGGAGCCGATTAGACAGAGCGCGCAACCTGTTCGCCCAAGGTGACCCAGTTCTTCATTCAACAAGAACGATGCGAGCACTGCGCTGTGCGGTGTCAAGTTGGACCGCGCTGGTAAATCGAGAGAACGGACCCAATGAGGACACTCAACGCGCCCAACGGCGTTACTAAAATTGGAGGTGCAAATGTATAGGCAGCAAAGTTTGCAACTGGAAATATCGACATGAGTACCAAATGATGACAATTCTGTTGAAAACTGACTTTCACCCAATATCACTATTCACAAGTATAGAATTGCATCGTATAAGTTTGAGTAACAATGCATGGAGGGTGGGCTCACAGGTCGATATTCCGGCCCACCACGTCGGGTTCCGAAGGTAGGTATAGTTATCGGAGGCGGAAGAGTAGGAAGAATTTCGTGCACCGGCGTCTGTCAGACCCTAGAACACGATACATCAACTTTGGAGAACACGGGCGAGACCACGAAAGTAGTTAGCGGCTCACCTTCTTGGTAATAATAAAACTCGTTCCGATGGCAATCGAGCTAGAGACAGCAAGGGCCAGCCCGATGTATTTATCGTCTACCATCGATACCGATGAGACTGAGAACGAGGACTGAGCTGAGAGGAACGTCGGAAAGAAGTCGCAGTCGCTTTGCTCAACCTCACGTGCGGTGCGTTGCCACAGATGGTACAAATTTGGACATGTCATTTTTCGTAGCTGTGCACCGCTCCGAGAGTGTAACGCGGGTCTAATCTACAATATGTATCCACTGCATTCATGGGTTCGAACCAGCCACGATGGTTCACTAAAAGTAACCAGCGAAATTCGAGGTACTGTAACTATTTCTCGCTTACTTAATTTAGACAGAAACCACAGCCCTCTAAGCCTTGCGAGGGAATCTTGAGACGATTCGGCAGGATGGATGACTCGAGACAAAAATATGTGAGAATGTCGTGCCGCGGGTCAGGGAAGAGCCACCGTGCGGAATGTGGCGATAACGACAGCG
>JBBPJV010001167.1:0-10868 GCA_038088915.1 Sutorius aff. eximius
TTCTCTCTTTCCCCTTCTTCTTTCTTTCTTTCTTTCTTTTTTTTTTCTTGACACAAGCGAGCGACTCCCTGCCGTTCGCCATGTCGATTCCCCAGTCCCTCCCGTCCTTTGCACAGGCGTTCAGCAGCTCGTCCCTCAGCGATATTGCCCCCATCAGCAACGCACTCCCCCCGATACAGGCCCGCACCAGCCACGACCCGCCACCCACCGCGACAACAAAGAAACGCCCCCGCGAGGACCAACACCGTCCACCTGTCGACAGGTATGTCCTCATCCCCGTCCACGTCCCTCGCACCCGTCCCAAACGCGTCCCTACAGCACACCAGATAGCACCCGCCAGTCACCCTTGGCCGTCCGCGTCAAGGAGGAGGACAGAGACGACGGACAACGCCCACCACAGTCCCCGTCCCCGCACGACGATCTCTCCCGTGACTCCTCTGCCACCCCTGGCGTGCAACCCTTGTCGAAAAAGCGCCGTGTGACCCTCAGTGGCCCACCCCACGGTCCGACCATCTCTATCAGATCCTCTGCCGAGCGCGGCACACCCATCCCCTCCCCCGTCGTCCCCTCCCTCCCCATAACCGACGACGCCGTACTTCGCGATCAGCCCCGTCCTATTCTCGCCAAGCAAAAGTCTTTCGTCGACCAGCGCCGAGGAAGCATATCCGCCGTCATCTCAAACACAGGCCCAAGTCCCATGGTCTCTGGGAGTCTTCTCAGCAGGTCCCCACCCGGTGATCAGCTCCCGTCCTCGAAACTCGCCCGCATTGGCCGCATCAGTCCCAGCGCCGTTGTGAACCGTTGCGCTGGTAACCCAGTTGCATCTGGCAGCCAGGCGACGTCATCTCCAGCCCGGCCTCTTACCCCCCCACCGTTGATCGTCTCGAACCAACAGCCGCCCACTCTTATGTCAGCCCAGAACTCTGTCGAACCCGCGTCCAAACCGCAACAGGTTGCTGCTTCACACTCCTTGCCCCCTCCGCCGATCAGTTTTGCTCGTCGTCGGGCTGCCCAGCCCGGTGCTCGCAAAAAGAAGCCTGCAGATATTTTAATCAGCCCCCGTGGTGCTGGTCCTTCCGATCCACTGGCTCCCGTCATACAGAGTGCCCCACCAGTCGCAGATCCAGGTCGTTTCCCAATGGCAATCCCTCGTTTGCCATTGGTCTTGAACAATGCCCAATCCACGCGCAGGGTCGCAGGCAATGTCCCTCCGACTCCCACGCGGTTTAGTCTCCAGGCCACTTCCGCGCCCTCGATCAGCTCGACCGCGCGTGCGATACACTCGCCGCCAAATCCATCCGTTCCAATAGCCAACACCTTGGTCCCTCCCACGCCCCATGCACTGCACCACCCTGGGTATTCGGGCGACAAGTCTGCCTTTTTGGCTCCGTTCGAGGTGTTTTATGATGCCCTCAACGACTCGAAGCAGCTCAAGAGCTGGCTGTCGGACCAGCTGCAAAAGTCGAATGCGCTCATGGTGGCGCTCAAGCAACAGCAAGAAAAGATGGACGAGATCGTGGAAGATTTGGTCGAGAAGCGCACACGGGTGATGCGGGAGGAGATCACGATGCTCCGCCAGCGCATGGAATCACTTGAGGAAGCGCTCCTCGCTGTGCGCGCGCACGCGTCTACGAGGGGACAGGAGGGTGGACACGGATACCCGCAGGGTGGCAAGTTTCACCAGAACGGGGTTCCTACACCAGAGACACCATCGACGTATCGTTTTCCCGCCCCTGAGTCGCGGCGACCGGACACGATCATCAAGGTGACCTCACCCGCACGGGAGCAGGAGCATCAGCCGCCATCGTCGCCCCCCGTTGAGGTCACCCGTCGGCTGTCAGTTTCGGCCGCGAGTGGCCGTCCCGAGCAAGGGTTGCATGTTAATCTCGCTGGGCACAACCGACGACCATCTGGTTCTCAGGGAGCCGCGAAGACGACACCGCCTGTACGGCCGCAGGCGATTCCTGAACGGACGATCGGTGGACGACATACGGAGACGCGGCCGGCTGGACGGATGTACTATCCCCCGCTTATCGAAGGCCAAGCGTCGTCGAGAGGCGGTGACAAATCATGAAGAAGTCACTGCATCACACGCTTCCGATTATTGTTTGATGACGATTGGACAGTTTTTGAGATCACACGTTCGCTCGCACCATTTCTTTTTCTTTTTTTCTTTTTCTTCCTTTTTGCTCGAGAATGGCATTTATTCCCAAGAGATTCGCGGACAATGTATCTCTGATTGATTTATGAGTCGTTTCTTGCGTCACTTGCTTTCGTACCCTAGGAATATTCGCACACTCTTTCTTTCTTTCTTTTGTTCTTTCTTTTTCTCCGGTTCGTTCGCTTATTCGGTATTTCTCGTCTTGAATCTTTGTTATCTGTACTTTATGCGATGTAGGATAGCATGGTACATAGCACGATTACCGCCAGAGCGTAAAAGATCGACGGCAAATGAATTCGATCGCAAGTTTCCACTTCAGCGATATCGGCGATGTTCAAGAGGGCTGTTGTACACAGCCACTAAAATAGGTTCTTCCTCTCGAGCCATGTTCAAGCCACGGTTGTTCAGATTTTATGCAACAAAACCACCATCACGTTTCCCCGACCCTCTCCGCAACGCCCTCGTCACTCCCATCGGCGACAAGCTGTCCTTTATCCACCGACCACCCCCAGCGGCACCCACCCCGCACTCGACCACCCTCGCACCTGCATCACCCCTCTTGTGCCCAGCTACGCCCACGGCCAGCCCACTACCACCCCTGCTGCGCCCGTCTGCATACAAACCAGAGCCAGAGCGGCTGTCCAAAGAAGACGTGGAGAAACTGCGCACCCTCAGACGGTCGAACCCGGATGTCTACACCTGTGCCAAGCTCGCCAAGATGTTCAACTGCACGCCCAGCTTCGTGTCCCAGGTCGCGGCACTTCCACGCGCACTCCGGCGGGCGTTTGCGCATAGAGAACAGGGCAGGTTGGACGTGGTCAGGTCAGGATGGGGTGAGCGGAAGGCAACGGCGAGGGCGATCAGGGAGAGACGTCGTCAGTTTTGGTAGATGATGTAGACTGAAACGAGTCGAGTCGAGACGAGGTTCGGACATCCCAAAAAAACGTGTGGTGGGCGGATTCGGGTTCGACTTTCCCCTCTCTCTCACTCTCACTCTCTCATGGCACTTCGACCTGCCCTCCGTGGCGTCGCGAGAGCACTCCCTGCCATGCCCGTCCCAAGATTGCCCCCTCACATGGCCACTACAGACCACCGTCAGCGCTGTCTCGAACAGCTGCGCTCAAAGACGGTCTCGCTCGAAAAATACATATACCTCAATGGCCTCAAGGGTCGCGACTCGAACCTCTTTTATGACATTCTCCTCGGAAACATGTCGGTGCGTGTCAACAACGTGTCCGTCACCCTCCTTGACGTCCCCAGGAACTCGTACCCATCATCTACACACCCACGGTGAGCGGTGTCCTCTCGTGTGACGCCTTCTCAGACGGAATCCAAAGGTCGGCGACGTGTGCGTCAACTATTCACATATCTGGCGCAGGCCCGAGGGGCTCTACGTCTCTATCCAAGACAAGGGTCGCATCCGGGGCGTGCTCGCGTCGTGGCCCGACGTCGACCGCGCTCGAATCGCCGTCGTCACCGACGGTCAGCGCTTTTCGTTCCTTGTTGGTTTGCCGGGTTAGACGCCCTTTGACAGGATCGCGGATCCTCGGACTCGGTGATCTCGGGGCCAACGGGTTGCCTATAAGCATCGGCAAACTGTACGTGTGCCCGCCTCTTTTGTCCTCCCTCCATCTCCCAACTGGACCGTGTGGCGCAGGGATCTGTACGTTGCTGGCGCGGGCATCAAGCCCACTTCGACCGTGCGTCACGTATAAAAATGACAGAATGACATGGTCAATGCAATGTACCAGGTCCCGATTTGCCTTGATCTCGGAACCAATACGCAGCGTTACCTCGACGATCCCCTCTACATTGGCATTCGTCGTCGCAGACCGACAACCCAAGAGGTAGGTCAGTCCGAGACGACCGTCGCGTTCGTTCTGACAAACCCACCAGATGGACGAATTCATGGACGAGTTCATGCAGGCCATGAACGACGTCTTCCCCAACCTGCTCGTCCAATTCGAGGATTTCTCGACCGACAATGCGTTTAGGTACCTCGCCAGGTACCGCCATCAGTACCGTGTCTTCAATGACGACGTCAGTCCTTCCTTTTTCCCCTTGCAGTTTTCGCTGATCGCCGTCAACAGATTCAAGGCACCGGATCCGTCATCCTGTCTGGTTTCATTAACGCGGCGCGTCTCTCCTCGGCCGCCTCGGGTAGATCGCTGTCAGACCACCGGATGCTCTTCTTCGGCGCGGGCTCTGCGGGGATTGGTGTCGCCAAGCAACTGCTCTCGTACTTTACCGCGTTGGGTATGACTCCCGAGGAAGCAAAGTCTCGAATCTACGTGAGCACGATCAACCTAGACCGTCGATCGGTGCTCAAGCGTGATCGTCTGTCAGACCGTGGACTCCAAGGGACTCGTCACAGCGAGCCGCAAGGGCCTCCAGGAACACAAAAAGTGTAGGCGGTATTCGGTCGTGACGTGTGCGGGGCACTAAACGCGGATGTCAGTCTTTGCGCGCACGGACCACGACGGCCCCCAGCTCACCAACTTGGTGGACATCATCCACCACGTCAAGCCCACCGCACTGCTCGGTCTGAGCACGCTCAAGGTGCGCATCGGTCATCGCTCGCATCCCTCGTGCTCACACGCCCTAGAATGCGTTCACGCAAGACGTCGTCAAGGCCATGTGCGCGCTCAACCCGCGCCCCATCCTCTTCCCCCTTTCCAATCCAGTCCACCTTTGCGAACTCGAATTTCAAGATGCTGTCCGCTGGTAAGTCCCACCGCCCCACACCGCCCCACGCTCAGCCCGCCCCAGGACCGACGGCAAAGTGATCTACGCCTCCGGGAGTCCGTACGACAACGTGACGCAAGGCGGCGCGGAGTACGAGCCTGGGCAGGGGAACAACATGTACATCTTTCCCGCTCTCGGGCTCGGGTCGATTCTCGCTAAGACGCGGCACGTCTCGGACGGGATGGTCGAGCAGGCGGCAGTGGCGCTCGCGGGGTCGTTGAATGCCGAAGAACGCGCTGCGGGGCTGGTGTACCCGCGTCTGGACCGTATCCGGGAGCTGAGCGCGGCAATTGCGGCGGCTGTCGTGCGGCAGGCACAATCCGAGGTGCGTGGCGTGCATGAGGAATCGCGAGTGGCTGACGCGGCGTACAGGGATTGGATGCAAACCAGTATCTCCGCACTGTCCCCGACGAAGACCTGCTCGGGCTCATCCGCGATAAAATGTGGCAGCCACCGACGATGCAACCTGGCACGCGTCTCTAATCGGTCTTGGGAGGGGTCTGCAATAGCCGCGTTATGCGCCTTCTTTATATGCCATCGTGTTTAAAGTGGATATGTATCTAGAGTGGAACCTACGGTTGTGATATAGTCGTTCATCGCTCATCGAATCTAGACGTCGATCGTTTCTAGCGAGCGCGGCCAGTCCGACCCCTCTTTCCACACGCCGATGCTGAACCGGTGGTTGATGCCCTTGAGGGCGGGTACGCATACGACGCCGCCGCATCCGCCCGTCTTGGGCATCGGTATGAGATAAAACACGTCCTTGACGCGGGAATGGAGCAGCGCCATCGTGCACATCAGACACGGCTCGTGCGTGATAAAGACTGTGAGGCCCGTCAAGAGGTACTGCGCGCCGTTTTTGGGACCTTCGGTCATCTGTGCGGGCTGTTGCGCGCGGTACGCGGCCACTTGGCGGATGGCGTCGAGCGCGGCGTGTCGGAGGGGATGGTGAGCGGACGCTCGGGTGTCGTAGGCAAAGAACGGGTGCAGGAGCTGGGTGTCGTCGTGAAAGGGTATCGGGACGTACGCCACGACGGGTACCTAGGGGACGGTGAGTGCGATCCTGATGAGCGGGTCCGGCATACCTCGACACGCTGAACGATCTCGGCGTATGCCCGTTTGAGACGCCGCACGGCGTCGGCGGCCCATCGCACTCTGGCCCTGGACCACGGCTCGGGCTCCCACTTTCGTTTTGGGGCGAACACGGTCGGCCAAAAGGTGTTTTTGAGCGCGAGAGCGGCGGGGGTCAGCGCGGGATTGCATGGGACGGGGTGCTGGTATGGTGGGGGCAGGGGCGGATCAGGTGGGAGCGGAGGCGGGTCCGGGGCGGTGTCGAGGAGGAGGGTGGAGAGGGGGCCTTGGCGCCGGACGCGTTTGAGATGCGAGAGGGCGTCCTTGTCGAAACCGGATTGTTTAAACCATCTGAAGAGCGTCAGGTGGGAAGGGAGCTGGGCACGGGATCGTACCCGAGCATGGGGCCGATGTGTGTTGGGTCGGGAATGTCGACGACCCATGCTTGGACTGTGAGGATGGGTGAGTGGGTGGTGGTGTGTGGTGGATGGAAATTACCGAGTTCGACATCGTCGAGTTGCTCTTCTTCTTTTTCGAGGGCGAGTTTCCTCCAGGTGAACGGGAGGTCGTCTTCCGGTACGATGTCGTCGTCGGTGGGTTCCCGGATGTCTGCTGGGCCGGCCCAAGGATCAGGATCGGTATTCATGTCCGGGTTCGTACACGGTGGTCCGTGGACGGGATCGACGGTGATCAGCCTGGTGTTGTAAGATCTACTGAGACAGGATAGACCGGGATCTAACGCGAAAGCCATTCGACCGTCTTTCAATCAAAGAGGGTCATCGTACTCTTGCTTGCCAAAGAGCAACACGGGGTGGACCGTACAGAGATCCTGAGGTCGTGACGAAGACGACGTAGCGAACAGTCATGGCCGTAAATGGTAACGTGGTCATATCAGTAGCAATGCCTCCACGACCACCTCCGAGACCGCTCCCTGGCGTCCTCCTCGTCGCCGTCGTGCCCGTCGCGGCCTGGTTCGTCGTGCGGCCTCTCCTCGACCCGTCGCCGCCTCTACCCGTGCTGTTTGTCTCTGTCGGGTTTTCCTTGTTTGCGTTTCTCGCTGCACTGTACCTGATACCTGCTCTTGGACCAAGATTCGTCAAGGCGAACCTCAAGGGAAGAGATTTGCTAAAGGTCTATCAGGACCCCATGTGAGCTTTTCGTCACAAGTCTATCCTCGCTCGACTGAGCGCACACAGACCAGAGAGCCAGGGTCTCGTTTGCGCATCCATATACATCCTCTTGTTGATCCTCTTCATTCCATTCCCCTTCTCCAACTCGGTCGGGAGCCTTCCACAGAGTCGAAAGACGCTCGAAGGCCTCCAGGGCATTGCTTCCCTGCATCATGAGGTGAGTCGTCGCGTCCCGACTGTGTGTAATGTGCAATGATACTGCGTCTAGTTGTCGGTATACCTCTCCTCGCTGCTATCCTTGTTGATGGCGACTATACTGGGATTCTTGGACGACGTCTTTGATATTCGGTGGCGTCATAAGCTCCCCATACCCATCATCGCCGCCATCCCGATGCTTATGGTGTACTATGCCGAAGGAGGCAATACACACGTCGTCGTACCCCTCCCTCTCAGACGCTTTCTAGGCGTGCTCGTCAACCTTGGTTCGTGCCGGTTATGACGGTCCACTGGGTTTGTTGACATTGTTCCAGGCCCGCTGTACTACTTGTACATGTCGCTCCTCTCGACGTTCACCACCAACAGCATCAACATTCTCGCCGGCATCAACGGCTCCGAAGTCAGCCAGGCCATCATCATCGCCATATCGGTCATCCTCAATGACCTCTTGTACCTCCCGTGGCCCGTGGATTTCAGGATACCCCTACACCTCCTTGGGAGCCAAGCCGAGGTCGAAGTAGGAGGTGCATGGCACGCTGGAATGTCCTATGGCAGTAGCGAGTTGGTAGGCAGGCATCTGTTTAGCCTGTATTTCTTGCTTCCCCTGCTCGGCGTTTGTCTGGGATTCATGTACCACAATTGGTGCGTGGCTGATGATCTCGTCATTCCTGCGTTCAATGACGCGCTCGACTCGTGATTAGGTACCCTGCGCGCGCCTTCCCCGGAGATACCCTTTGTTATGTGACTGGAATGGCCTTTTCGGTCGTTGGGATACAGGGTCACTTTTCGAAGACGTTGCTCCTGTTCTTCATGCCCCAGATATTTAATTTCGTTCTCTCATGTCCGCAACTGTTTGGGTTAGTTCGGTGCCCTAGGCACCGCCTCCCGAGGTTCGTTTTGATGATTACTTGAGGGTCACATTGTCATCATCCTTTGCTCGATAGATTCGATCCCGATACCAACCTGTTGCATCCCTCAAAGGCCGAACTCACAGAACCGCCATCCAGGCTGGGCACCCTCATTCTCCGGGTCCTTTCGGCCCTAGGTCTAACGGAACTTTCTGTCCACCCGGAAAACGGACGGATCCTCACAACCACCAACCTAACCATTCTGAACGTCTTTCTCGTGCGCCTCGGGCCGATGACCGAGAAGCGCCTCGTCCAGGTGTTGATGGTTGCTCAGGTGAGCGCTGTTCGGCCGGTGTGATCGGCTTGACGGAATTCATGAATGATCAGGTTACCGGGAGTGTATTGGCGTTCGTAGTGCGCTACGGGCTAGCTGGTCTAGTCTACGATGGTGATCGCAGATGACCCCTGATAGTCAGCCCTCGGCCGCGATAGATCCGATGTTCTGATGTCGGGTACGGCACACAAGCCAAGCATACCACACGGGGTTGACGTTGACCTGCATATTTATTTCGTGATAGCCAACGATGTACCCACTCGAGCGAGGGAGATAAAGCGTAATCACGAGTTTCTGGTATGATATACACGTTCCTGCGCTAGCGGCGAGTGAGCGGGTTTGCGAAAACAGATGCTCATTGGTGGAATCACATGCGAGACCCCTCTGTTGGGCGGGATTCATATGACTCGATCCCTCTCTGCTGTCGACCTTGATCACCCCCCTTTTCATCAGCGTACCATGACCAGCCACGAACGTGCCGCTTTCCAGGCTGAAGTAGCCCAAGTCGAGCGATGGTTCAAGGTATGGCCCCTATCTCACTCGGGGTGATCACGTCTTGACCCCGAGCACAGAGCCCGCGCTTTGCACGCACGAAGCGGCCCTATGCCGCTGTCCAGGTCGTCTCCAAGAGAGGGACGATCCAGATCCAATATCCTTCTGACATTCAGGGAAAGAAGCTCTTTGCGCTCTTATCCGAGCATGCCATGAACGGCACACCGTCGCATACCTATGGCGCGTGAGTCGGTTTCGAAACGGTCGTCGGGTGTTCGCTGACGTTCACGCTAGACTCGATCCGGTGCAGGTCACCCAGATGGCAAAGTACCTCGAGACAGTCTACATCTCTGGCTGGCAGTGCTCCTCGACGGCGGCGAGCACGAACGAACCAGGTCCCGACCTCGCCGGTGAGCCCCGGACGGTCTTTTGAGGCATGAACTCGCGCTGACGTCGTCGGTAGATTACCCCTCCAACACCGTGCCAAACAAGGTCGATCATCTCTTCTCAGCCCAGCTGTTCCACGATCGCAAACAGCGCGAAGCACGGTCCCGGATGTCCGACGCCGAGCTTGCTGCGACGCCTTACATCGACTACCTCCGCCCGATTATCGCAGACGCCGACACCGGACACGGGGGACTCACCGCCGTCATGAAACTCGCCAAGATGTTCGTCGAAAGAGGCGCGGCGGGAGTCCACGTCGAGGACCAGGCGCCCGGGACAAAAAAGTGTGGACACATGGCGGGCAAGGTGCTCGTGCCCGTCGCGGAACATATTAACCGGCTCGTTGCGCTGCGTCTCCAGTTTGACATCATGGGCGTCGAAAATGTCATCATCTCGCGTACGGATTCGGAGGCTGCGACGTTGCTCACGTCCAATATCGACGACCGGGATCACCCGTTCATTCTTGGGTCGACGAACCCGTCGTTGCCGCCGCTCGCTACTGTCATGCTCGATGCGGAAGCGGCGGGCAAGTCGGGGGAGGATCTCCAGGCTGTCGAGGACGCATGGGTCGCTGCTGCCAATCTCCAGCTCTTTTCGGAGACGCTTGCGAACGCGCTCATCGCCCAGGACACGCCACGACACACCGTGCAGCAGTTCCTAGACCGCGTGACGCACGTGTCATACCCCAGGGCAGTCGCCATCGCCCAAACGGAATTCCAGCTGCAGGGCGTGCCCTACTGGAACTGGGACACACCGAGGACTCGCGAGGGATTCTACAGGTACCAGGGTGGCACCAAGTGCGCGATCATGCGCTCGATCGAGTATGCGCCGTACGCGGACGCGCTGTGGATGGAGTCGAAGAAGCCCATTTATGCACAAGCGCGCGAGTTTGCACATGGTGTGCATGCCGCGCGGCCGGGTCACTGGCTTGCGTACAACCTCAGCCCTTCCTTTAACTGGGAGGCTGCTGGTCTCAACACCAAGGACATGAAGGACTTTATCTGGGAACTCGGCAGGCTTGGTTATTGCTGGCAGTTCATCACGGTAGGCGGGAGAAATGACGGGTTTGACGACGTCACTGACATGATCTGGCCCTAGCTCGCTGGTCTGCACTCGAACGCATACATTAGCGATCTGTTCGCGAGTGCGTTTGCAAAGGAGGGCATGAAAGCTTACGTTGAGATCGTGCAGCGCAAGGAGCGTGAGCTCGGTTGCGACGTGTTGACGCATCAAAAGGTACATTCATTGATGTCTGTGGTCAACGATCCGCTCACTCTTGTGCAGTGGAGCGGCGCTGAGTACGCTGATAACTTGATAAAGACCGTGACGGGTGGGGTCTCGTCGACGGCGGCGATGGGCAAGGGTGTCACAGGGGACCAATTCAAGGCGATGCTATGATCAGAGAACGATGTCGAACAAATGATCTA
>JBBPJV010001168.1:0-10861 GCA_038088915.1 Sutorius aff. eximius
CTGATTTTTCCACTCGTCTAGCTGTAAATGTGTCAGATTGACGAGTTGTAGCGTATTGCCTAGAAGCGGAAGTCCAGGAATAGAGGGTGGGAGGTCTCGATTTGCCCGGCTTCGAGACAAATGAACAGCAAGGGCAACGAATACCCCCGATAACATCGCCGTTTTCAAATCAAGACCCATAACGACTGTGACAGGCGGAGGATGGTACAACGGGCTTCTCAAAAACCCTCTGGGAAATGCTCTTATGGACAACTGGTTGTGCCCTCGTCATCTTGAAATCGTAAGTCATGCGCCTGTCACGGCTACTGGTGGGAAGACTATCCGCGTTACGGATGGCCGCCCACAAAGCCTTTTGTGCAACAGATAGTTTCAGCATGTCAGTCGGATAATCCATGCTATCGTTTACCTGATCACCAGTCATTTTCCGGCCTTATCGTTGCTTCTGACGGTCGTTGGGCATCCCGCCATGATAGCCCGCAGGACAGCCAAAGCGGACCCTGGGGCCTCATCCTCAACCGCTGCCCACCATCACATCCGAGCGGGACTTGAATCTTCGCATCCAGCATTCTGAGTCTGACTAACAATGTGGGTAGGACTCAGCGATGCCTCTTGTGCCGAACAAGTACCTTGGGTACCGTGTACTCAAAGTATCCGTTGAAGCTCATCGCGTCGTAATGACCCTTTCTACTTTCTTCACAGTGATTGAGCCGATCTGTCGGTACTGAGCGCAAGCGTTTGAAGAACCGCAGCCCATTTCCAGCGACACTTGCGATGTATACCCCGTGGATGCTAGTGTTTCAAGTCTGCCTTGACCGCCCATAATGATTGTGGGGCGTTGGATCACACGAACAGCTGGCAGCTGCACAGTCTTATCAGTCGCGACGGTCACGGCACGATGCGGCTCCACATCCATTGCGTAAAGGTCAGCCAAACTGAGATGCGGCAATGTGTCTGCCTTTGGTAGTGAGGACCATCCTCCATAATTAGTTTCGCGGCTTTCGACTAATGCACATCCCTGGTCCCTTCAGGAACGGGCGTTCAATACTATGCTATGGGGTGCCGAACCAAGGGCACCCGCCAAGATTATGGGATAGCATAGTAAGAGTTGCTAGTTACTTTGTGCGATGAAGCGTCGGGTGATCATCAACTACGTACGTTCTTGCCTTTGATGGCAAGGCTTATCAGTTTTAACCAATTCACCGTCCACGTACATGACGGCGTCGCGCAATATCTCAAGGCTCCCGAAATATTGCACAACGCCGTCACTTACAGTTACGGAGCATTCAAGTACCAAATAAGGGTTCGTCCAACTTGAATATTTTGAATCCCTTCAAAGAATTCGGGAACGGATGGCTCGCATCAGGCTACGTGTTTTCTGCATATGCCGTCACTCACCCCATCTTTGATCTTCACTGCTTGCATGGCGTGGGCTATATTATGCGGAGAGTGGCACCTCTGCGGCTGGTGATCTCCATTCCAACCTCTTCGCCCCAACTTCACTGCGCTATTTGTAATGGCTCCCAATATCAATGTAACCACAGCTTTCTTGACTGGGCTCATCACATTCTCTTTACTCTATGGTTGGTCCGTCAATACGGAAGGACCGTTGTTACTCACTCACGGGATGCTCCACAGGTGCCTATTTCATCCTCTTCTTGGGGAGCCTCTATGTCTTCTTCGTCAAGAAGGCGTCCGGCGGAAGAAACTACATCATTCTTGGAGGAACGCTCGTGCAATTCGTGCTGATTACGATCTGGTCAGTATCTATCACTTATGTGTAGCCCCCCCAACCCGATAATCTCCCCCTTTCCAGCTACGCGATCCGTTGGGACCGCATATACACAGCTTTTATCACAAATGGTGGCACTCCCGACGGTCCCCTTTTGTTCTTGACTGAACTTAGCGACTGGTATGTAGGATTCCGTGTAGTCAACCTCGTCTCAGTTGTGTCTGTAGGCGGGAACTGTCCAGTACAGCGCTTTGGGCAGTGACGGGTGCCCTCGGGGATGTCTTATTTGTAAGTGTGAATTATTCGTCGTCTTGTCTTACGACTAAGTGTACATAGATCTACCGACTTTACGTCGTCTGGGACTGCCGCCTTCGACCCTGTCTAATACCTCTAGCCTTTCTGATAGGGAGTTTGAGTGGGTTTGGAAATTCAAACAGTTGAGCCCGTCGTGCTGATCCCCCCCTCCGTAGCGACCACAGTCGGACTATTATCCGTGCTAGATAAGCCTATCACGACCGCGTACGCAATCGACCTCAGTCGTTGGGTCTTTGCGTTCCTGTGTTTCAACTTGGCCCAGAACATCCTTGTAAATGTGCTCATCATCGCTCGAATTTGGCGAGTCAACGCACAGTCTGCACCGCTGAGACGCAGCGCCGCCCTTTGGCCGGTCATCATTGTTCTAATGGAAAGCGGGGCATTGTACAGCTCGTCCCTCCTTGTCTTCCTATTGGTATAAGCCATCCTTTCTATATTTCCTTACTCCTCTGATCAACTGTTTCGACCCTAGACTTATGCACTCCAAAATAATGCAGCCATGGTATGTCTCGTTCTTCCCGCGTCCCACTCACTGTCCTAACACCATCCGACAGATCATGACGGACGTAGTGCCCCCCATCATGGGCATCGCGTTCAATATTATCATCGGTTTGTGTATTCCGATCACGCAAAGCTATCTGACCCGAGCGGTGATGTTCTAGTACGCATTGGATTCGGCTCGTCAAGAAACAACACCACTAGCAAGAGTGGTGGGAGCAGTACGGTAGTTTTCACAAACCAGCCAAGTAACATCACCTATCCCCTCAGCAGTCTCGGAGAGGCTGTGTCACCGGTTGGAGACGACAAGAGAGGCAGCACCCTAGACCGTCGTGATTTCGATTACGCGTAGGAGTTGGATACCCGACTGTCAAGGTCCACTAGAGGGAGACTACTTTTTCCACGGTGGCTTAAGCTTGTGGTCAGACGTTCGTCCGCAAAAGTCGACCTTCGTGTTCATACTTCTTTTTAGAGTGGCCTGGGAACGACCCACAGCTACAGTCAGCTCGCGGCGTTGGCTGTGGTTCCCGGTATATGAATCTTGTCTTGCGTCTTTTTTGCGTGTGATTGTCCCCCTCGACTCATTCCTTTTGATATCTATATGTCACTGGTTTCAGCACAGGGGACACTCGGTCGTTCACATGAGCATCGGAGACTGTAATATATATAGCATTTTTTTCCTGGCTCGCTGTACTACATGTCGGTTACCCGTACGTGATAACATAACTAGACAGGGAACGATTCCTTACGATCAACTTGATTGTCGGCCTGAGCACCAGCGTTAAAAGCTGCAATTCTTGCCATCTTTCGTCGAGCCTTCTTCACCCACAAACCCTTCAAGCACGATTTGTTGCAAGAGTGGATACTGGGTGACAGATTGGAGCCACTCTCTGCAGTACAGAGTTGTCAACTTCTAGCTCGTTTCACCTTCATTATGAGGCACAATTATTCGCGAAATGGACGCCGTCGGTAGATACCACTGAAGTAGGTTATATACTTTGAGAAATTATACCATAAGCAAGACCACCCGTTCTTCTAAACGCAATCATGAGCCTACGGGGGTTTGCGTAACACCGCACGCAGGGTGAGGACGTGTACGTACCGAGAAGCGAAACCGCTAGGCGCCAATATGAATGTAGAGGATCAGTTGGTCCAGGGGTACGTTGCTCGAGCGTAGACCCCTTAACGTCCTGTGCAGCGCCAGAGCTGCCCGGGTGTGATCAAGGCGGCCAGACTCGTCCACCAAATTGCCATAAAACTTCGACGTGATCTCGTTCGTATGCGCATCCTCCACAGCCCACATCGTCCCGATGACTGAGCGAAACCCAGCAAATTGCATCGCCGCAGCGAGGTGGATGACTTCGTCCGGACTCTCTTCGTCTCCAGCAGTCGTATGACAAGCAGACAGATACGCAAACTTGGCATTCTGTGAGTCATATCGCATGATATTTTCAACCTTTAACCGTCCGTCATGCAAGACGAAACCGGATTCGAAAGGATGCTTGCGATCCGGGACCCCGTGACAGGCGAGATGCGCAAAGTCGTTCTTGCCCAATTCTTCGCCAACCTTTGCAATCGTTGCGTCCCGATCTTGAATGCAAGTGAGCGCTGCGATGGACGACATGCGCTCTGATATGTTGGACAGTTCGGTGTTCACCGAGGTGAGTGCTTTCTGTCCTGGGGCCTGCGCCTGGCCTACGATCAAAAAGCGTTGTTGTTCCACGGATGAATCCGATGGTCTTGTCTGTCGCGCGCGAACGAGGGCTGTCAAGGTTGGTGTATAGGAAGAAGTATAAAGGTCCGGGAGCCCCTTTTGGCCCTTCCTACATGGGGCGGCCGCGTGCAATGGGAGAAGAGAAAACTCTGCGGTCGGGCACCACCAGATGCGCGAACGAGGAGGACAACAACCCTGAAGAACTTCCGCAATTGGGGATACGACCGTCTCCCAAAGCTCGCGTAGGAACTTTTGAAATTCCTTCGTCATATCTGGCATGGACTTTGCACGACGGATCAGAGAGTGAAGCTTTGTCAATAATTCGGAGACGTCTGCTTTTTTAGTTTGGAGGGCAACGTGGACAGGATCTTTGTCCGATAGAAGTACAAGTGCATCGCAGGCGTACTGGCTAGCATTTAAGATTATGACTGGCCCGGCAGCAGCAGCCACTCGGAGATTTGAGAAGAGGGGGGGCTGCAGGAAATGAGAGAGACCGGGCAGCCTGCGTATCTCTGCAACAAGATCCTGCAATTGGGTGTTGAGATGACATGCCCGATGGTGTTGAGACTCGGTCTCAGATTCAAAAGGTCCTTGAGAGCCTGAAGGGCCATCAAGCACGCTGCGAAGCACAGTAGCCAATTGCGTAAACTGGTCCGCCAGTCTCTTTCCGCTCTCTCCAGAGGCTGCCACTTCGTCTAGCGGAGAACGAAGGCGAATTAACTGGCTCCAGAAGACACCACGGCCTTGTTCAATGAATTCAACTGCATTGACAGGATTGCCATATCGAACACCAGCTGAAAGTGCGTCAATTGCGAGGGAGGCAACGAGTTGTTTGAATAGTGCAATATTCCGGGGCAAAGATGGCAGAGCAGCAAGATGGTGAGCGCTGAGGCGTAAAAATGTCTTGTAAGCCAGCATCGTGGTATCGTGTTCACGCTCTTCTGCTGCTTGGATCCATTCTTTGGCACATTGGATATCAGCAGAAGACACTGTCTGGGAAATGCTAGAGAGTTGGGAATATAGTTCGAAGCTTTCCCGGAGGTCGCTCGTGTCGTGCACGGGATGATGCTTGAACCGGGCCTGGAGGCAGTGGGCAAGACTGCCCAAGGATGAGCCTCGAAGGGGGTCACCCACAGGGCGAAGTTCCAATGCGCTACGTCTAAGGGAAAGGGCCGTATCAAGATCAGACAGTGTCTCGAGGTGTGTAAAACGGGTATGGAGGTAATCTGCAAGGTGGTCGAGCGAATCGGCTCGATCGGGATGCCCTTCCGGACGAAGTTCTAATGCATCTCGCTGGATGGAAACCGCTTCATCGAGGTCAGAGAGTGTCCCGAGGTGTGTGAAACGGGAATGGAGGTAATTCGCTATGTTCCCCATTGAGAAGGTTCGGAAGGGATGTCCCTGCGGGCAGAGTTCCAATGCACTACGCTCGACGGAAAGTGCCTCGTCGAGGTCAGATGCTGTTCCGGAGCGCTTAAAGCGTAGGTGAAGACAATTTGCAATATTTCCGAGCGAAACGGCTCGCTGGGAATGTCCTTGCGGGAGAAGTTCCGATGAGCTCCGGTAGAGGTCAAGTGCCTCATTCAGGTCGGTTGGCATTTCGAGTTGCATGAAGCGGGCGTGGAGGTAGGTCGCGATGTTCCCTAGTACAATGGGTCGTATAGGATGTTCCTTTGGTCGAAGGTCCAGCACCTTGCGCTGGAGGACAAGTGCCTCGTTGAGGTCAGAAAGTGTTCCAAGGTGCTTGAAACGGGAATAGAGGAGGTTCGCGATATTTCCCAGTTGAATCGCTCGGTCAAGGTGACCCTCTGGGCGAAGTTCCAATGCCCTATGTTGAAAGACAAGTGCCTCATCAAGGTCAGACAGTACTCCACACTGGAGGAAACGGGAATGAAGGTAGCTTGCGATGTTTCCCAGTGGAATGGCTCGATCAGGATCCCTCTGTGGACGAAGCTCTAATGCGTTACGTTCGAGGGCAATTGCTTCATCAAGGTCGGATAGTGTTCCGAGGTGCGTGAAACGGCGATGGAGGCAGAGTGCGACGCTACTCAGAGAACCGGGTCGATCAGGATGCCCTTCAGGGCGAAGTTCCAACACATTGCGATGGAGGGCCAATGCCTCATCGAGATCAGATAACGCTCCGAGCTGCACGAAACGCGAAAAGAGGTAGTTGGCAATATTACCCAGCGAAAGAACCCGGTAGCGATGTCCCTGTGGGCGATGTTCCAATACGCTGCGTTCGAGTGAAAGTGCGTCATCGAGATCGGATATCATTCCGAGTTGGTTGAAGCGGGAAAAAAGGTAATTTGCAATGTTGTGCAGCGAAATGAATCGATCAATGTCTCCCTGCGGATACAGTTCTAGAGCACTGCGTTCTAGGGAGAGTGCTTCGTCGAGGTCAGACATCGCTCCGAGCCGCATGAATCGGCTATGAAGACAACCTGCGATGTGTCCCAACGAAATGACTCGATCAGGATGCCCTTCAGGGCGAAGTTCTAGTACTCTGCGCTGGAGAGCGAGTGCCTCGTCCAGGTCGGACAACATTCCAAGCTGCTTGAAACGAGTGTGGAGATAACGCGCAATGTCTGCCAGTGAAAGGACTCGATTGGGGTGCCCCTCGGGATGAAGTTCCAACGCACTCCGTTGGAAGCCCAACGCCTCGTCGAGATCAAACAGTGTGTCGAGTTGGGTGAAACGTGCAAGGTGGTAATCTGCAATTACGCCGAGAAAACTGGCGCGATCGGGGTGTCCCTGAGGGAGAAGGCCCAACGCATTTCGTTGAAGAGCGAGTGCTTCATCGAGGTCTGATAGCGTATCGAGCAGCGTGAAACGGAGATAGAGATATTCTGCGATATTGGCCAACGAATGGGCTCGACGAGGATATCCCCGCGGGCGAAGCTCTAATGCGTTGCGCTGGAGAGCAAGGGCCTCGTCAAAGTCGGATATCGCACCCAGCTCCTCAAACCGAGTGTAAAGTATATTTGCGAGACTCTCCATTATCACGGAATGACCGAGTCGTTTCGGAAAAATGCGCAATGCTACGCGGTGGAGGGTAATCTTGATCCTGGGCATCGAGTCTAGATAGGAGAGGGAATTCTGTCAAGGGTGACTCTGAGTCGGGATTCTAGTCCACTAAGTAGCAAGCATACCTGTACTGGATAGTGGTTCTTGCAAGCTGCGGTGGGAAGGGTGGGAGCGGAGTCTGTGCGTTACACCCACCATGTTAGCCTATGAGACCTGATCGGGGGGGGGACGTGCGAGATTCACTCCCACGAATGTAAAACACCTGTTCGTAGGCCGAGAAATGGCGTAAACCAAGCGTAAACGGTGGGATCACTGGGTCGCACGTCATGCGGTGATATGCGGTTTTCCTGGAAGGTATAAGCAGTTCCATAGTACAACCCTGGCAGAATCATTCTGGAACAGATGGATATTGCTATTTCTGCATACGATTAGCATTTAAGCAATCTCCAGGCCGGGTGAAACGTGCATGGTGTAATCTGCAATTGTTCCGAGAAAACCGGCTCGATCGTGGTGCCCCTGTAGAAGAAGTTCCGGCACATTTCGTTGAGGAGGAAGGTACCCCATCGGGGTCAAATAGCGTTCCAAGTAGCGAGACATGGAGGTAGAAGTATCCCGTGATGCTACCCAGCGAACGGAGAGGGTATCCGGGGGGGGTTCCAATGGATTGGGTTGGAGAGCAATGGCCTCCTCGAGATCAGATATCACACCTAGTCCCTCACACTTGGTGTATGGCGGATTTGCGGGACCGTCCATTATCATAGATGGACCGAGTCGTTTCTATCGAGTAAGCAAACATAGGCAAGTTACACTCGGCCGCGGCCAACTCAATTTACCTAATGGTAGTCTCGGGCATTGACAACAACGAACGTGTGAATTAGGGTGACTCTGTCAAAAGGCGGTCTGAGCCTTGGATTCTTATGGTCCACAGAATCGCAAGCATACCCCTATCATGATAACAATTCTTGCAAATCATGGTGATGATGGGTCGCAGCGCTTCCTTTAGACCAAGCTTTAGATGGTGTTATTCTACGTGGGGAGTCACTTCCAGGTGGTCGCTTTGTCCCATGAGACGGAGAGTGCCAGAGGTCATGAAATCATAAGGAATATGAGAGGTGAGAAACCTGAAGCTCGACCGTGACTAGGACTCGGACAATGCCTCGGCCAGGTGAATCAGTGAGATAGATAATATGTCACACGCCATCCGTTGCCAAATGATGGAATAGATGTAACTGAAACGATTCTTGGAGCGTATTGAGCTTTCTCTAGTTTCAGAAGTGACCCAGGATCGATCCGATGTGATCCTGAAGCCATGCGTAATTGGAGTGTGTGGAACTCTAATTGACAGGTCCTGGAGGAGCTATTAAATAAATATGGCCACCGTCTTAGCCACTGCGCTGACCAGTTTGGAGTGAGTATCCAGATCGCCAATACTATCAAAGTTTGTTTCTCTTGGTCGGCGCACGGTCATCGGAGTCCACTGCCACGCGGCTTGAAGTTTTCGGAATTTATCCCGATTGGAGATCTTCTATGTACTTGCTTCTTGCAGACCTAACGACCAAGGATCCAAGTTCGGGACCTACCGGACCACGCTGTAACCAGAGCAGTGTTGACATCGAAGTCGATGCCGTTGGACTCGTCTTTTCCTCGAAGCTGCACTGGTTACTACTTCCACTACACCACGGATTTTGCAGTCACGCAAGACCGTAGTAATGCCATCTTGCTAACCAAACCTGTGTCCAACAGAACCCGACACACCGATTAGCACTGTTTGGCAGTGATCCTGGTGATGTTTTCGAATTCTTCCAGGAGACCCCGAAGTAAGCTGTGCGGGTCATCATCCCAATTCAGAGGGATATTCCCTACCCGCACCGCAACATTTCGGGGTATTTACCCCCCTGGAACGACGTGTCTTGTACCCAGGCTTCCCTGCTGTCCTGCTGTCCTGCTTGGTGCGCAAGTCGGATCGGTCTGGGCTGGTCCCTGACGTCTTCCCGTTTGTTCTCGTTTCGCGGTCCAGTCGCTGGCGACGACACTTCTTCTCGGGTTTCCTCTCCCGCGCTTGTCATATTCATATTCATACCCCAAACGTCGCCCATCCTGGCTGGTCGGTGACGTTCAAGGTCATGGTCCTGGGGCTCCGACCATTCCTGGGAGTACTTATGATTTGTTGGTTATCCTTCCAACGGTGCAGTGCTCTAGACACTGGTGTGTTCTCGCGAGTCAGGGGGTCCCACAGCAGAAACCGAGTATGTTTCCAGTCCTTGGTTTTTGACGACGGAAGATTGACGCAAAATGGCCTAGATCATACAGAGATTGGGACCGAATCAGCTGGTGGAATGCGAGACGTTGGATGTTTCACTCTCTCCCGAGTCGACCGACGTCTCGCGAGGAGAAATTTCGTATCATGTTCTCGCGTTCGAGCCAGGAGGAAAGACCACGATATCCCTTATTGGCTATGAAGGATCCTCTTCGCACTGGACCGTACGATATCCTGCAGGTGCGATCATAGCCGTCTTTCGGAGTAGTGACGTGCTCAGCAAGATATGATGCAGGTACTTGGCTCGTTTTAGCGCGTTTGGACGCTTTTAGCCCATTTCGTATTCTCGGAGCCGTGTACACAGTGACTAGTGAGCTTACTCGGCCTTATCTTCGTCCGTCACGTTTTAATTCCTACGTCCTGTCCCTTTTCGCCTTTCCAGCGGGTTCAACGGCTTGCCCGACCGAACCCGGGTCACAAGGTGGTCAAGGAGCGACGCCGCTCCAAATTTCCTCATCCGTTTTCGGCCGCCTCCTACCATGCGATTCCTGGGACATATCTTTTTTAGGAAGGACGGCACCTTACTCGGTCAGCATCGTCGCTTTGAGATCTGGCACTGTGTACAGTTACTCTGTGCTGTCCGAAGAGCATGTTCTCTCTTACACTGGCAGCGGGGCACTTTCAGGTCAGATCGTTGGTAAGTTCTCCTGTTGATTGATCGCAATCTGATGGTTGAACCAGAAGGCTTGCATTGCCTCTGTGTGCGTGGACAATTTGCAGTCCTCGTCAGCGATGCGTGAGTTGATTAATTTGATACGATCATCTCGAGGAGTGTTCGTGCCTTGTTTCTAACTGCGCGTTTTTTTCATCTGGGCAGGAATGGTATATTTAGCACGAGTTCCGTCATTGACATCGTTGATGTCCAAGATACCTCCTTGGCGGAGTCGACTGATGCATTCTCAGAGTGCCGACCATCGCGGCCCGGAGCTCTGCCCTTTCATTTGCGCAAATCCCCACGTTCAACAGCATTTATGTTTCGCCGCAGCCTCCCCGATCGCCTACATATACAAATGGGTAGAAGCCAGGCTACCATCAGCCATGCAGACGTGATCGTCGTCGCTGTCTTCGTTTCGTTAGGCGGGATGGGGATGACCGTGATGGCCGCGTATGCCATCATGAAGTATAGGCAGTGGCAGAAAATCCTGAGTGCTCAGGACACACTTCCAAGGCCCTTTGAGGTTACCGTGCCTACTCCGGATCTGACTTCTTCCTCCAGGCTAAGCATTCCCAGGGGGATTTACTCACAAAGTGGAAGATGCAGATG
>JBBPJV010001169.1:0-10850 GCA_038088915.1 Sutorius aff. eximius
CAGGCTATGCACAGGTTGACAAGACTGGAGGGAATCCAGTCTGTCTCACCATGCTCTTATATAGCAGAGAGGCCAGCACACAGACCATGCTGTGCTGTACCCCTTATAGTAATAGTACATGAGAGAGCATGGTGATGTAGAGGGCTAGACTATGACATAATGGTCTAGACCCTATGACATCATAAGTAAGGTAAGAGTCCATGAGTACATAATGGTCACATGACTAGGTCACATGCCAGGGACAGGAATGGCAATCATGTGACAGGATTGGGTGCAGACCGATCACATGAGCTATGGTACAGGAAATACTAAGTCCAAAGTGAAGCGAATGTAGCGTACTAGCTAGGCTAACCCTAGACTAGGATAAAGTTAGGTTAAAAGGGAACGGTATCGTAACAGCCTTCAGATTCCTAAACTCATTGACAAAGAAAGAAAGCGATGCAGAGAGAAAGGATTATGCTTCAGATGTAGGAAGGCAGATCACATCTCATCCAAATGCCCTTTGTTCCCTTTGAACCAGAAAAACTCCCAAGTCCAACAAGTCACTAAAGATGACACCCCCTCTCTGATAGATGTTGAAGATGACAATGAAGAGGAAACGGTGGGGAGAGTAACCTTTAACCTTGATCAGGATTTTTAGAATAGAGGGCCTGACTGATGTGCACCCCCTCCTATACATGTGCTACTACTCTTGTATCAACAAATTCAACTTCAATCAGAATCCCCATTCAGTTGATCGAGGCTTCACACTCATTGAAAACCATTGACACCTGTGCCTTAGTTGACAGCAGTGCTGATTGCAACTGCATTGACCAAGACTTCATAAAGGAACACCAGCTCAAAACTACCTGCCTTTCCACCCCTATCACTGTACAAAATGTGGATGGAACATCCAACAAAGTCAATGGAATCTGCTCCACCTGCTCTCTCTTTGTCAATATTGATGGCATTGCCATGAAACAAGAATTTTATGTCATGAACTGTGGAACCCAGAATGTCATCCTAGGGATCCCTTGGCTCAGAAAAGCCAACCCAATCATCAATTGGAACAAACAAACCCTCCAACTCTCCAAGTCCTTGGATGAATCCAAAGACCTCTACCTCACCTATTCCAGCGACCTAAAATGACATGATACCCACTTTCGTTGACCAACCCTTTCCACCCCAACTCGACATGTCATATGAAATGAAGTAGAAGATTGCCACCTCTGGGAGTTCCTAGACTGAGAAACTGAATTTGAGTACCTAATCCGGACCAATGACAATAGGATTATTCATCACTGGATTAGATGTGGGTCAAGGATTGCCCCTGCCTCCCTTGTTGCTAAAGTAACTCTGGCCATCAAACTGGCAGCAAAAGCAGAAGAAGAAAAACTGAAACCCATATTACCCTCTGAATACACCCAATTCACAGAAGTCTTCTCTAAAGAAGCTACAGATCACCTCCCCCCATCTCATCCCTATGACCACAAAATCAACCTTGATGACACATTCACCCCAAGAATCACCACTCCCTATCATCTCTCCCCAGATGAACAGAAGGCCACTGAGGATTTCCTTGAAGAAAACCTCCAAGTGGAAAAGATCCACCCTTCCAACTCCCAGCAAGCATCCCCCTTCTTCTTCATCAAAAAGAAAGACAGAAAACTTCATCCCTGCCAAGACTATAGATATGTTAACGAACACACCATCCAAGATGGTTACCCCCTTCCCCTTATTGGTGACCTCATTGACAAAGTCAAAACAGCCAAAGTTTTCACCAAGTTCAACGTCTGCTGGGGGTATAACAATGTTAGGATCAAGGATGGACACCAATGGAAAGCAGCATTCACCACTCACAAAGGCCTCTTCAAGCCCACAGTCATGTTCTTTGGTCTCACCAACTCCCCTGCTACCTTCCAATGCTTCATGAATGACTCCTTCCAAGATCTTATTGCTGAAGGATGGCTGATCATCTATATGGATGACCTCCTCATCTTCTCTCCTGACCCCACAACCCATGAGGAATGAACAAAACATGTTTTACAACAAATGATGGAATTAGACCTCCATCTCAAACTAGAAAAATATATGTTCACAGCAGAGGAAATAGAATACCTAGGCATGATCCTTCGCCCTGGTGAAATACAAATGGACCTGGTCAAATTAGATGGCATTGACAAATGGCCCACTCCCTCCTCCCTGAAGGATGTCTGCTCATTCCTGGGATTCTCCAATTTCTACTGATGATTTATCAAGGACTACTCCATCATTGCTCACTCCCTGATTGATCTGATGAAGAAAACCACCCCATGGAATTGGACTTCTGCCTGCACCACCACCTTTTCAAAGCTGAAAATGTTATTCCAATTGAAACCTGTCCTCACCCTACCTGACCTCACTTGCCCCTTTGGCATAGCCACTGACACCTCAGCAGTAGCCTCAGGGGCCATCCTTCTCCAGACTGATGCCAATGGCGATTGGCACCCATGCTCCTACCTTTCCCAAGCCTTTAACACTACAGAACACAATTACAACATCTACAATCATGAACTTCTTGCCATAATTCATGTCCTCAAACAATGGCATCATTACCTCCTCAGTCATCCCTACCCAGTTCAAGTCTTCACTGACCATAAAAACCTCATGTACTTTAAACAACCTTGCCATCTGAACCACCACCAGGCCTGATGGCTCCTTGACCTCACTGACTTTGACCTCAAAATGATTCATGTAGCAGGAAAACTTCTTGCTGGCCCCGACACCCTCTCTCAACATCCTGACCACCTCCCTACTGATAAAGACAATCAGGAGGTTGTCCTCCTCCCCCCCTCTCTATTTGTCAACCTCATCGACTCTGCCCTCCATGACAAACTTGTCTCCTCCTCTTCCTCTGACCCACTCATCCTTGATTTCCTCCAACAACTCCATCAGGATATCCCCACCTTCTTGCACAAATGACTGGCCAACTTCCAGTATTCTGAGGGCCTCCTTACCTACAAGGACCGCATCTACATCCCCTCTGCTGACCACCAGGGCATTCTTCACAGATGTCATGACCACAAACTCACTGGCCACCCTGGCTATCTCAAAACTCAGCAGTTAGTCAGTGCTGACTTCTGGTGGCCTGGCCTCACCACCTTCATTTGTGCCTATGTCAAGGGTTGTGCTATCTGCCAATCCTCCAAGGTCAACACCCACCCTGTGACCCCCCCCCTATGTCCCATCACCTCATCCTGCACCCACCTCTTTCAACAGATATCTTGTGACCTCATCACCGACCTGCCTTGCTGCAATGGATTTGATAGTCTCCTGGTGTGATTGACCATGGCCTTACAAAGGGGGTGATCTTGTGCCCCACCAAAAAATCAGTCTCTGCCTGTTACAATACATATTTAATTTTTCTAACTTTCCACAATGTACATTCATAGGTTACACTTTTCCTCTTTATTTTGTCACAACAAGTCATGTGACTTTCCCCCTATCTTTCTCCTCCCACAATCACATGACTAAGGCCTGGACTCTATGACATCAGATCATGTGACTGGTCTAGACCCATGACATCATAGATAAGAGCTCATTATGCTATTAGCTGTACCTTTACTTATCTATCATACAATGTCTCACAATATATTAGTCATGTATTAGTAATACTCTTGGCATATGTATATATACCTGGGTGGTGCTACGACTGTTCCCCAGTCTAGTTCACTTGGGCATTATCTGGGATCACTCCTAGGCTTAAGTGGAATATCTAGCGCTCTCCTTACCCTTGCCCATGGTCATTGTATCACATGTTTCCCTTTCTATCTTCTTTCCCTCTTCATCATAAAACATTGCATGGCATCATAGCATGTTCTATTGGTTTCACCTCGTCACTTCAGCTTAGGTTTAGGTTTCATCTCACTTGAACTAGACTTCTTTATGAGGTTGAACCTGCAACTCCAGGGTTAAGGAGAATGAGTACAGGCACTGCTAGAAGGGCTCCAGGCATACACCCGAATATCAGTAGTTATATGGTCATCTGCTGTTATAAATAAGGATAAAGTTGCTCAGTCCAAAGTGCATTAGGGCCCCCTCCCTTGTGTAGCTGCAAGCATGCCTAGAGATTGGTGTGACAGTGGTAAAAAAACTGTCAGTATCCCAGTTCCTCCCACGTCTGAACACAGATGATAAACTACCAACATCTCAGGTGTTTCCCATGCCATCACATCAATGGTCTCCCCACAGCTGCCTGGGAGAATCTAGTTTTCATTACAATTGTATGCCCCCCTGCCGAACAGACCCCTTCAAGACACAAGATCTCAAAGACTTCCTCACATCCCTTGCTTCCCTTTACCCCAACAGAGACCCAACAGTCTTGTTTGCTCATGATTGGCTAGCAGACATTTAGTGGGATAAGAAAATCCACCCCCACAATCAAACAGTTCTCGCCACCAAGGCAACAAGATCTCTCCACCCATCACATAAACTTTGCTCACCCTACCACCACCCCCAGACCATCTACTTCTATGGATAATAGGTACATCCTAGGAAGAAATCAAGGATGAGATTGATAAGATCTTGAATGCCATTAAAGCTGAAGACACAGCAAAAGGCTTTGACAAGAAATTCTCTGACCCAGGTGTGTGGGATGGAAAGCATACTATGTTCAAAAAATGGTGGCTCTTTATGGAGCTATGGGTGTCAATGTAACGAGCCCAAGGAGGAACTCATTAAGGGCGAGGTGAACCTCTAACCCTAACCTCAAGTGCACAGCGTTGAAGGGCCACCCGATGACGCGCTAACCACGATCTGATAGAGAGTAGGCCAGGTATGACATCTGGCAACGGTGTATGATGAAGAAGAAGAAATGGACTTAGTCTGAATGAGCCATCACACTGGAGGGGAAGCATAGAGCAGCTGATGGCCGCTCCCCCTTAGACCCAGGCTATGCACAGGTTGACAAGACTGGGGGGGAAACCCAGTCTGTCTCACCATGCTCTTATATAGCAGAGAGGCCAGTGCACAGACCATGCTGTGCTGTACCCCTTATAGTAATAGTACATGAGAGAGCATGGTGACGTAGAGGGCTAGACTATGATGTAATGGTCTAGACCCTATGACATCATAAGTATGGTAAGAGTCTGTAAGTACATATGGTCACATGACTAGGTCACGTGCCAGGGACGGGAATGGGAATCACGTGACAGGATCGGGTGCAGACTGATCACGTGAGCTATAGTACAGGAAATAATGCGAAGTCCAATGTGCGAGTAGAGTCCAAAGTGTAGTGAAAGTGTAGACTAGCTAGGCTAACCCTAGACTAGGATAAAGTTAGGTTAAAAGGGAACGGTATTGTAACAGTCAATGCAGAAATGGCATCCAACAAGGGAAGACAAGGAAAAGGCTGCCACAGTCTTGATGTGGATGTCGGGTGATGCCAGCACATTCGCCCACCTCAGAATCTCAAAAGGCTTGACAAAAGACAAATGGCCAGAATGGGATGATCTTAAAAAGGACATAGAGAAGTATTTCAAGATTGCCAATTACAAAGAGCAAGCCTATTCCAAGTTGGAGAACTTGAGATATGGAAATCGAAAAACAAACAAATTCCTAAATGAGTTTCAGTTCCTCAAGGAGGAAATAGAGATTGATGACGACACCACCATCAGACTGCTAAGGAAGGCAGTCGATTACAAAATTTACACCACTGTGCTCCAAAATGAGGAAGATCTCTCCTTTGAAGAGACCCTCAACAAATATGCCAAAATGGGGGAATGGTTCAAAAGAATAAGATATGAGTGAGGACAATGCTTCATACCTTTCCAAAGAGGAGGACCCCAGTGCTTCACTCCGACTGGAACTCAACCAGGAAGAGGTGCCCCTATGGAAATTGGGGCACAGTAGGCAAGGCTGGCACAGGGCGATATCACATGCTACAATTGCCAGAAAACTGGCCATATTGCATGAGAGTGCAAAGAACCTCAACACCTGTGCCCCCCGCCTCACCAAGCAAGAAATAGGGAGATGTATTATGATCCTACATACTCCCAGTTCAATCAACCTGGCCCCTCTTATCCTCAATACTCCTCTCAACCTCTCCCAACTCCCCCCTCCTTCTCTGCCCTCATTGTCTCTTCCAAAACTGCACAGCCCAGTCAAGGCCACTCAGATTCCCAAGCTTCATGGGACAATAAAGATGCTGAAGCATACTGGTGAGCAAGAATTGCTCAAGAAATGAAGAAGGAATCAGAATCGAAGGTTTCTTTAAAATAGCTAGATCTAGATCCCAGCGAGGTGTGTCTAGATTGGACTATGTAGTTCCCATAGACAATTCTTTCCATAATTCTTTTTCCTGTTTGCCAATCCATGTATCTATGGACTCTGATGTAGAGCTAGATACAAACATTTGTAGTAAGTCATTGCTAGTTAATCCTGATATTTCCTGTACTGTTGAGGGAGCATCCTAAAAGGGCACGGTTGCCAACAATAATGCAATGCTTAATTCTCCCACCATAAAAAAGAAAAAATTACATAGTGTTACCTCAGATGACTTGGACATTTTACACATTTATGATATTTATGAAACCCTTGCACTGACCAGCTATGCATGGTCACAAGGACCCATTGAGTTCTCTTTCAACACAACCATATATGGATTTGCCATCCATGAATGCAATAGGCACTGGACGAAAATAGGCACAACCCCAGCCTTACTAGATTCAGGGGCAACACACATGTTCATCGACTCTGCATATGTTGATGATAATAAACTAGAATGAATCTCACTCAGCCAAGAATTCCATGTACTTAATGCCAATGGATCAGACCAAGCCATCAGTCATATTTGTGAAAAAGTGGCCCTAACCATTATTGTCAAAGACAAGAATGGTAACCCCCATGTGGAAGCAATAAACACTTTCATATCGTATCTGGGAAACCAAGATTTGATCATTGGCTATGATTGGCTGGCCTGACACAATCCTGACATCAACTGGGTTGACAAAGAAATAATGTTTTCCCGATGCATGGATTGATGCCATGCTAATCCTATTATGGCACTTCAGTTGATTCTGGCTGAAGAGGAAGAAAAATTGAAAACAGAGGTTCCCAAAGAGTACTGGGACTTTTTGGATGTATTCTCTGAGCAAGAATCTCACTGTATGCCAATGTGGAAGCCATGGGATCATGCTATCGAGCTAGAGCCCAGGTTTGTTAAAAAGAAGGGCTGCATTATTGCACTCTCTGACACAGAGCTGGAAGAAGCATGCATATTTATAGAAAAAGAGCTAGCAAAGGGCTACATCCGACCTTCCAAATCGGATCAAACCTCTCCAGTATTTTTTATTCCAAAAAACATGGAAAGAGACAGATGGTCATGGGCTACTGATATTTAAACAAGCATACAAAGAAAAACAACTACCCTTTGCCGCTCATACCCATGCTCATTGATCACCTCAAAGGTGCAGACATGTTCACGACCCTGGATCTATGATGGGGTTACAATAACGTTCGTATCAAAGAAGGAGATGAATGGAAAGGTGCCTTTACCACCCCAATAGGCGCCTATGAACCTCTAGTGATGTACTTTGGCATGTGCAATTCATCCAGCACATTCCAAAATATGGTCAATGACATCTTCTCTGATATGTATGCTGTGGTCGTAATTTATATTGATGACATTATGATCTTCACATCAAAGAAGACCAAAGAAGAGCACATTCAAGTTGTTCATGAAGTACTCCAATGATTATGCAACAACAATCTTTATTTAAAACCATCCAAATGCTTTTTCCACAAGGATAAAGTGGACTACCTCGGTATGGTTGTCTCTAAGGAGGGGATAGAGATGCAGGAACCTAAAGTCAAAGCCATTACTGACTGGCCTCAACCTTGTAACTTAAAACAATTGCAATTGTTCCTCGGCATGGCCAATTACTATCACTGATTCATTCAAGGGTTTGCAGATGTGGCTAGATCACTTAACAATTTAACCAAAAAGGATACACCTTATGTCTGGATGGAAGAATGTGAAGTGACTTTCAATAAGCTTAAATCTATTGTCACTTCAACACCACTTCTCATGTATCCTGACTCTTCGTGCCCAGTTTGCGTTGAATGCAATGCCTCAGATATCACCTCGGGAGCTGTGCTCTCTTATCAACTCAAAGATGGAAACTGGCACCCCACTGGTTTCATTTCACACTCATTCTGTTACAACCAAGCCCCTGAGGGATTGGGCAGGACATATGGAGCTGTTGCTCCACCCAGCGGCAAGGAGCACAGTACTCCTAGTGGTCGGAGATCCTGGAAAGGAATACCAGGAGGAGGAACAAGGTAAGCCTGATAGATGGACAGGCTGGAAGGCAGAGAAATCCAAGAGGGTTCAGGGAGATGTTGGGGAGGCCTAGATAGAAGGCTGGAGGATGAGGGAGCTGCAGGGGAGTACTGCAGGAGATGAGGACAAGGACCAACATCTAGTTGGGATGAAGAGGGCTATGAAACCCAACAAAGATGGTCAGCCACAGGCTGATAGAGGGAGAACTTAATGACAGTGTGGGACTTTATGAAAGGAAGTCCGGAGATCAAGGAAAGACAGTGGAAGTGGAGACCCGAAGGAGAGTAGTGGTCACAGTATCAGACTGAGGGTTGACAAAGATGCACACAGTGCAGTGATGGGAGAAAAGCTAGTATTGGTATGGTGGAGATGAAGACATGGGGAGTAGGTGGAGACAGGACTAGGCATAGTATGGGAGTACTATGTCCTAAGTACTGGATAGGAACTAGCATAAGGAATACTATGAGGAAGGTGCGAGTCTTATATAGTAAGGCAAGCATGGGAAAGTAGTATCTGTAATAGGAAAGAGAGAATAAAGGAGATACTAAGGTATATCTCAATGGGGAGCTGAGAGGAGAGACAGAGAGATCTATGCTAGAAATACAACAGACAATCATGGGTCTGTGTAACAAGCCCAAGGAGGAACTCATTAAGGGCGAGGCTAAGCTCTAATCCTAACCCCAAGCACACGGCATTAGAGGGCCACCCAATGACATGCTAATGATGATCTAATAGAGAGTAGGCTGGGTATGATGTCCAGCAATGGTGTATGATGATAATGAAGGAATGGTTAGTCATGTATGAGCCTCAGCACTGGAGGGGAAGCATAGAGCAGCTGAGGCTGCTCCCTCTTAGACCCAGGTAATGCACAGGTTGACAAAACTGGGGGAAATCCAGTCTGTCTCACCATGCCCTATATATATGCAGAGAGGCCAGCATACAGACCATGCTGTGCTGTACCCCGTATACTAAATAAGGACATGTCTATAGTAACAAGAGAGGTGATGTAAGGGGCTAGACTATGATGTAGTGGTCTAGATCCTATGATGTCATAGATATGTAATAGTCTGTAAGCTACGATGATACGTATGGTCACATGACTAGCTCACATGCCAGGGACAGGAAAGGCAGTCATGTGATAGAGTCACATGCTATAGTACAGGAAATAAGGAAGTCCAAAGTATAGCGATCGTAAGTACTAGCTAGGCTAACCCTAGACTAGGATAAATGTAGGTTAATGGGGACAGTCTCACAACAGTCTGAGGGCAAGAGATCTCTAGTAAGAATACAATGGAGAGCTGTGGATCCAGGGTAGATGGAAAGGAAGGAATAGGCCATATTAGGATATCCAGCAGTAAAGGGAAGGGAACACCAGGATTCCATAAAGGGAACTTGTGTAGAACATGAGGAGAAAGGCAATCTAAGATGATGAACCATGAGGTGAGTCATTGGAGACAGTAGTCCATGATCTGCACTTGGTGGTGTGTGAATGGCTACGAAAAGAGAGACAGTCACATGAGTAAAAGAATCATGTAATGAGTGAAATGTAGTCCATGGGGTTCGGACACTGAAGTGTAGGAATGGCTACAAGGTCTGCAGTGTAGTGAGCATTAGGAATGTGAGCTAGACTGTGAGACGAAAGGAGTAAAAAGGGAAACAAATCATAACACATTTGATTCCATGGAACATAACTACCCAGTCTATGACAAAGAGTTACTCACAATCATTTGTGCCCTGAAAGAGTGGTGTCACTATCTTGTTGATTGAAAACATTTTGAAATATGGACAGATCATCAGAACCTAGAGTTCTGGAAAAAACCACAAGATCTCTCCCCATGACAAGCATGCTGGCATGCGTTTTTAATGGAATATAACTATTCAATCCTATACAAACCAGGATCCACAAACAGTCATGCTGATGCATTGTCCTGCCGTCCCAACCATGGTGAAGCTGCTGAGGATATAAATAAAAATGTAACAGTATTACCTCCAGCCTTATTTGCAAAGCAGGCTATTCTCTCCCCAAGATCTTCAACAAGATTGTTGAACATTCATATGAATGCAATGGTGACCATTATGGTTATGATCTCAATTCATCCCTTGGTTGTTATGTTAACATCAAAAAGCAAGTCTTCGTTTCCCCTGATCTGAGATCAGAAATCCTTAAATTATATCACAAATCTCCGATTGCTGGACATCCTGGATGATCCTGCACTCCAGCCTTGATCCAATGACATTACAGCTGGCCTGGTATCTCCAAAGATGTCAATACGTTCATTGATTCATGTCATGGCTGCACCACTTCCAAAACAGGGAATCAACCCCCTGCAGGTAAATTAATGCCTCTTCCAGCACCACAACATCCCTGGCAGGATATATTGGTGGATTTCATTACAGATTTACCCAAATCAAATGGGTTTACAGCTATTATGGTAGTTGTTGATCGATTCTCAAAAGAAGTTGTCTTTATTCCATGTACAAAAACATTCTCTTCTATAGATATGGCTCGATTATTTAGGGACCATGTATGGTGTTTTCACGGACTTCCCAG
>JBBPJV010001170.1:0-10843 GCA_038088915.1 Sutorius aff. eximius
GATAGCAGCTAAGGCCATCCCCCTTAGACCCAGGTAATGCATAGGTTGACAAGACTGGAGGGAATCCAGTCCGTCTCACCATGCCCTTTATATATGCAAAGGGCCAGCACACAGACCATGCTGTGCCAGTACCCCAAATACTAAATAAGGGTACAAGTACATAAGAGAAGGTGGTGACATAGAGGGCTAGACTATGACATAATGGTCTAGACCCTATGACATCATAAGTATGATAAGAGTCCATAAGTACGTATGGTCACATGACTAGGTCACATGCCAGGGACAGGAAGGTCAATCACGTGACAGGATTGGGTGTTGACCGATCATGTAAGCTATAGTACAGGAAATACGACTGAGTCCAATGTACGAGTGTAGTCCAAAGTGTAGCGAATGTAAGGTACTAGCTAGGCTAACCCTAGACTAGGATAAAAGTTAGGTTAAAGGGAACGGTATCATAACACAATGAATGTGTTGACATCTTTTGAGATGCCAGGCCAGCTGTAATGTTGTTGGATCGAAGCAAGGGTGTGAGATTTTCCAGGGTGACCAGTGATTGGAGATTCATGATATAACTTAAGTATTTCTGATCTCAGATTGGGGGGAATGAAGACTTGCTTCTTGGTGTTAACATAACAGCCAAGGGAGGAATCGAGATCGTAACTGTAGTGGTCACCGTCGAATTTGTATGAGTATTTGACTATCTTATCAAAGATCTTGGGGGAAAGGGTAGCCTGCTTAGCAAACAAAGCCAGAGGTAATAGGTTACGAACTTGTTTCCCTTAACCTAACTACACTATGTACACACTCATAGTCTACACTTTTCCTCTCTTTATTTTGTCACATCAAGTCATGTGACTTCCCCCTATCTTTCTTTTCTCACGATCACATGACTAGACCTAGACTCCTATGATGTCAGATCATGTGACTGGTCTAGACCCATGACATCATAGATAAGAGTCTATTCTGCTATTGGTGTACCTTTTCTTATCTATCGTACCACTCCTACTATTTATTAGTCGTGTATATTAGTCATGATCTTGGCATATGTATATATACCTGGGTGTAGCTATGACTGTTCCCCAGTCTAGCTCACTTGGGCATTACCTGAGATTGTACCTCAGGCCTAAGCGGGATACCTAGTATCATTCTCCTTACCTTTGCCCATGGTAACCATTCCATGTGTTCTTTTCTTTTCCTCTTTATCATAAAATGTTGCTGAACGTCATAATTGGTTCTTGTCGTTCCACCTTGTCTGTACTTAGGTTTAGTGTACAGTCTCATTTCATAATACTGTTACATTTTTGTTTATATCCTCAGCAGCTTCACCATGGTTGGAATGGTGGGACAATGCATCTGCACAACCATTTGTGGATCCTGGTTTGTATAGGATCGAATAATTATACTCCATTAAGAACATGTGCCAGTGCACTTGTTGTGGGGACAGATCTTGTGGTTTTTTCCAGAATTCTAGATTCCAGTGATCAGTCCATATTTCGAAATGATCTTGATCTATGAGATGATGATGTGATTCTTTTAGTGCGCAGATAATGGCAAGCAACTCCTTATCGTAAACAGGGTAGTTGTGTTCTGCAGAGTCAAATGAATGTGAAATGAACCCGGCTAGATGCCAGTTTCTGTCAGGGAGTTGATATGTGTTACGACTGCTCCGGGTAGGATCAGGCGTAGCTTCCGAGGATCACCTTCTACTGCTAGGGTCTAGGGTTGAGGGTGGTGAGGGCGAGTGACGATGAGGACGAGCAAAGATAGGTTGCTATGATGGAGCAACTAAGACTATGGCGACAAGGTAACGGTCCCTAGTGTAGGGAACCATAGACAATAGTGGCCAAGACGGAGGAGGTGTGAATACACCGACGAGGGATGAGACGCAATGCTCAAAGACTACCCCCTTTGTAGAAAGGCGGGTGGAGACGAAGGTCAAAGGTTATGACGGCTAGTCAAGAGTTCTCACTAGGCGAGGCCTAAGTGAAGTCAAGAGTGGATTGAGGTGATCGAAGTACAGAAGAGAACTAGCGTGAGGAAATATCTACAGTGGCTACGGGTTTATATAGTACTGGAGCCTGGGAAAGAGTTACCCGCTAGGGTAGACATTAAGTAACCCAAAGTCCGAAGTGACGAAGGCGATGAAACGTAAGTAGAGGGTAGTGAAGTGTAGGCAAGGAATAAGCGTGCTGCCGGCAAGTGATAGGACGGAAAGTGGGATGGGAGTGTGGCAGCACGAGTAGAGGAAACTAATAGTACAGTAAAAGAAGAAAAAGAGGAATCATAACAATATGAGAGCACAGCTCCCAAGGTGATATCCGATGCATCACATTCGATGCAAACTGGGCGAGATGAATCAGGATATGTGAGAAGCAGCATAGAGGTGACGATAGATTTGAGTTTAGTGAAAGCCGCTTCACATTCTTCCATCCAGATGTATGGTGTATCCTTCTTGGTCAGGTTATTAAGTGGTCTAGCCGCATCTGCGAAACCTTGAATAAAACGACGGTAGTAGTTGGCCATTCCTAGGAACAACTGCAACTGTTTGAGATTCTTTGGTTGAGGCCAGTCGGTGATGGCTTTAACTTTGGATTCCTGCATCTCTATCCCCTCCTTAAAGATGACCATACTGAGATAGTCCACTTTATCCTTGTGGAAAAAGCATTTTGATGGTTTTAGGTATAGATCATTGTCATGCAGTCTTTGCAACACTTCATGAACAACTTCAACATGTTCTTCTTTAGTCTTCTTGGATGTAAAGATCATGATATCATCGATATAGATAATGACTATGGCATACATGTTGGCAAAGATGTCATTCACCATGTTTTGGAATGTGCCAGGGAAATTACACATGCCAAAATACATAATGAGGGGTTTGTAGGCACCTATTGGAGTGGTGAACACCCCTTTCCATTCATCGCCTTCCTTGATTCTGACATTATTATAACCCCATCGGAGATCTAGGATTGTGAACATGTCGGCTCCCTTGAGTCGATCAATGAGCATAGGGATTAGGGGAAGCAGATAATTATTTTTCTTGGTGTGTTCATTCAGATATCGGTAATTCATGACCATGCATTTTTTACCATCTTTCTTGGGAATGAAAAACACCAGAGACATTTGGTCTGATTTGGAGGGTTGGATGTACCCTTTCTTCAGCTCTTTTTCTATAAATACTCATACTTCTTTCAGCTCTGTGTCAGAGAGTGCAATGATATGGCCCTTCTTTTTTATGAAGCCAGGCTCTAGTTTGATAGCATGATCCCATGGTTTCCTTGTCAGCATCCAATGGGATTCTTGCTCTGAGAACACATCCAAAAAGTCCCAATACTCTTTGGGAACCTCTGTTTTCAAATTTTCTTCTTCGGCCAGAATCAACCAAAGTTCCATAATAGGATTAGCACAACATCGATCTGTTATGATACATATTTAATTTAAGTATTTCAGATCTCAGATCTGGTGGAATGAAGACTTGTTTCTTGGCGTTAACATAACAGCCAAGAGAGGAGTCGAGATTGTAACCATAGTGGTCACTGTCGAACTCGTAGGAATGTTCAATGATCTTGTCGAAGATCTCGGGGGAGAGAATAGCCTGCTTAGCGAACAAAGCTGGAGGTAGAACTGTGACATTTTTGTTTATGTCCTCAGCGGCTTCGCCATGGTTGGGACGGCGGGACAATGCATCTGCACGACCATTTGTAGATCCTGGTTTGTATAGGATCGAATAATTATATTCCATTAGAAATGCGTGCCAGTGCACTTGTCTCGGGGACAGATCTTGTGATTTTTTCCAGAACTCTAGGTTCCAGTGATCGGTCCATATTTCGAAATGGTCTCAATCAACGAGATGGTGGCGCCATTCTTTTAATGCATGGATGATGGCAAGTAACTCCTTGTCGTAAACAGGGTAGTTATGTTCTGCAGAGTCAAATGAATGTGAAATGAAACTGGCTGGATGCCAGTTTCCATCTTCAAGTTGATAGGAGAGCACAGCTCCCAATGCAATATCTGAAGCATTGCATTCGATGTGAATGGGGTGGGAAGAATCGGGATATGTAAGCAGCAGTGCTGAAGTGACTATTTGTTTTAGTTTGTTGAATGCTGCTTCGCATTCTTCCATCCAAACATATGGTGTGTCTTTTTTCATAAGATTATTAAGTGGTCTAGCTGCATCAGCGAATCCTTGAATGAAATGACAGTAGTAGTTGGCCATTCCTAGGAATGACTGCAACTGTTTGAGATTACAAGGCTGGGGCCACTCCGTAATAGCTTTGACTTTCGGTTCTTGCATTTCTATCCCCTCTTTAGAAATGACCATGCTGAGATAATCTACTTTGTCCTTGTGAAAGAAACATTTTGATGGTTTTAAATATAGATTGTTTTCATGTAATCATTTGAGGACTTCGTGAACTACTTCTATGTGTTCTTCTTTTGTCTTTTTCGATGTGAAGATCATAATGTCATTGATATAAATTACAACCACTGCATACATGTCAGAGAAAATGTCATTGACCATATTTTGGAAAGTGCCTGGCGAATTGCACATGCCGAAATACATTACTAGGGGTTCGTAGGCACCAATCGGGGTTGTGAATGTGCCCTTCCATTTGTTACCTTCTTTGATGTGAACGTTATTGTAACCCCATTGTAAATCCAGGGTCATGAACATATCTGCACCTTTAAGGCGATCAATGAGTGTGGGTATCAAGGGGAGGGGGTAATTGTTTTTTTTTGTATGTTCATTGAGGTACCTGTAGTCCATGATCATATGCTTTTTTCTGTCTTTTTTCAGTATAAAGAATACTGGAGAGGTCTGATCCAATTTGGAAGGTCGGATATAACCTTTGGCTAGCTCCTTTTCTATAAATATATGCACTTCTTCCAACTCTGTGTCCAAGAGTGTGATAATACGTCCTTTCTTCTTGATGAAGTCAGGGTTAAGTTCTATTGCATGAACCCATGGTTTCCTTGTTGGCATACAATGGGATTCTTGCTCTGAAAATACATCCAAAAAGTCCCAGTACTCTTTGAGAACCTCATTTTTAAGTTTTTCTTCTTCTTCGGCCGGAATTGACCGAAGTTCCATAATAGGATTAGCATGACATCTATCTGTGCAGCAAGAGAATGTGATTTCTTTGTCAACCCAGTTGACATCGGGATTGTGGCGGGCCAGCCAATCATAACCAATGATGAGGTCTTGGTTTCCCAGATATGATATGAATGTGTCAATCGCTTCCGCATGAGGGTTACCATTCTTGTCTTTGACTATGATGGTGAGGGCCACCTTTTCATGAATATGACTGATGGCTTGATCTGATCCATCGGCATTGAGGACATGGAATTCTCGACCAAGCAAGACTTGTTCTAGTTTATTGTCATCGACATATGCTGAGTCGATGAATGTGTGCATTGCCCCTGAGTCGAGTAAGGCCAGGGTAGTGCCTATTTTTGTCCAGTGCCTATTGCCTTCATGAATGGCAAATCCATATATTGTTGTGTCGAGAAAGTACTCAATGGGTCCTTGTGACCAGGCATAGCCAGTTGGTGTGAGGTTTTCATAAATATCATAGATATGAAAGATGTCTGATTTGTCTGAAGTAATGCTACATAATTTTTTTGTTTTTTGTTTGGGAGAATTAAGCACAGCTTCATTGTTGGCTGCCGCACCCTTTCGGGACACTCCCTCAACGTTACAGGAAGTAGATGAATTAAATAGTACAGAGGAATCATAACTACTACTGTTCAAGTTGCACACCTCATTGTTCTTAGACTCATGGATAGGTAAACAAGTGAAATGATTAGAAAAAGAAGAATCAAGAGGAACTACATAGTCCGATCTAAATCTACCTTGCTGAGATCTAGATCTTGCTAATTTAAAGAAATCTTTGCTTCCAATTCCTTTTTACTTTCTTGGGCGATTCTAGCTTGCCAATATGCTTCCACATCTTTATTGTCTCAGGAGGTGTGGAAACCCGAGTGGCCATTGCTGGACTGTGCAGCTTGTGTTGAGATGAAAAGGGCAGAGGAGGTGGGGGGAGTGGGAAGAGGATGAGAGGAGTATCGAGGACGTGATGGTCCTGGTTCGTTGAATTGTGAATAACAGGGATCGTAGTACATTTCCTGGTTTCTGGCTTGATGGGGAGGGGTGCAGGGTTGTTGTGGCTCTTTGCACTCTTGTGCAATGTGACCTGTCTTTTGACAGTTGTAGCACGTAATGTCCATGCGATTGGGTCTGACTTGTTGAGCCCCAATTTCCATTGGAGTGCCGCGTCCCAGTTGAGTGCCGGTAGATGTAAAATGTGGGGGGTTTCCTCATTGAAAGGGAATGAATCTTTGTCCCCTTTCATAGCAGATGCATTTGAAATGCTCCTCCATTTCCATGTATTTATTTAGAGTTTGATCGAATGTAAAATCACCCTCATTTTGGAGCACCGCTGTGTATATCTTGTAATCCACTGCTTTTTGTAGTAGGCGGACTGCAGTCTCATCATCGATGTCTATTTCCTCTTTTAGGAATTGAAATTCATTCAAGAATTCATTGGTCCGACGATTTCCTTGTTGCAGATTTTCAAGCTTTGAGTATGCTTGCTCTTTGTAGTTTGCTATCTTGAAATATTTTTCGATATCCTTTTTTAGGTCATCCCATTCAGGCCACTTGTCCTTGGTGAGTCCCTTTGAGATTCTGAGGTGGGTGAACGTGCTAGCATTGCCTGACATCTGCATCAAGACCACAGCGGCTTTTTCTTTGTCTTCCCTTAGTGGGTGCCATTTTTGGGTTGACACCCATAGCTCCATAAAGAGCCACCATTTCTTGAATGTAATTCTTTTTCCATCCCATATGCCCAAATCAGAAAACTTCTTGTCAAATCCTTTGGCAGTGTCTTCTGCCTTGATAGTATTAGAGATCTTGTCGATCTTGTTCTTTATGTCTTCCCATGATGTCGACATAATTTATTCAGTGTATAAGTAGATTGTTTGAGATCGGTTGTACAGTTTGTGAAGTTTGTGGGTAGGATGGAGTGATCGCATGGTTTTGTTGGCAAGAACTGTCCGGTCTCATGGGTTTATTTTTTTGTCCCACTGGATGTCTGCTAGCCAATTGTGAGCGAATAGGACCATGGGATCTCCATTTGGATATAGAGAAGCGAGGGGGGTAAGAAAGTCTTTGAGCTCCTGAGTGCGAAAGGGGTTGGAGCAACAGGGGGGCATACAACTGTAGAAAAAAAACTAAGGTCTCCAGGGGCAGCTGTGGAGATAACCTTTGATGAGATGTGGCAGACAACCACTAAGAAGTTGGTAGTTTAACATCTGGTTCAGATGTGGGAGGAACCGGGGTACTGCTAGTTTTTTAAAGCTAGCACACCGTCGACAGGAGCACTTGCAGCTACTCGTGGGAGGGGGCGGTCTGCACTATCCGCAAAGCAATGTTATCCTTATTTGTGACGGCGGACAACCATATGACAACTGATGTATGGGAGTTTGCCCAGGGTCCATCTAGTGGTACCCGTACTTGTTCTCCTTAACCCTGGAGTCGCGGGTTTGACCTCGTAAGAAGTCTAGTTCAAATGAAACGAAGCTATTCTACTAGGCTGAAAGCCGACAAGGTGAAACCCAATAGAATTGGTTCTGACACCCAGCAACGTTTTATGACAAAGAGGATAAGGAAAAGGAAAAAAAACACATGAAACGATGTCCATGGGCAAGGATAAGGAGAGACTAGATATTCCGCTCAGGCCTAGAGGTAACTCCAGGTAATGCCCAAGTGAACTAGACTGGGGAACAGTTGTAGTACCACCCAGGTATATATACATGTGCCAAGAGTATTACTAATACATGACTAATATATGGTGGGAATCATACAATAGATAAGAGAAAGGTACAACCAATAGCAAAAGGGGCTTTTATCTATGATGTCATGGGTCTAGATCAGTCATGTGATCTGATGTCATAGAGTCCAGGCCCTAGTCACGTGATCATAAGAAAGAAAAGATAGGGGGAAAGTCACGTGACCTGTTGTGACAAAGTAAAGAGAAAAATATGTAGACTATGAGTGTATGTGTTGAGGGTTAGAAAAATTAAATACGTATCATAACACGATCTGTGCAGTGGGAAAACATAATTTCTTTGTCAACCCAGTTGACGTCGGGATTGTGTCTGACCAGCCAATCATAGCCAATGATCAGATCTTGGTTTTCCAGATACGATATGAAAGCGTCGATTGCTTCTGCATGGGGGTTACCATTCTTGTCTTTGATGATAATGGTCAGGGCCACTTTTTCTCAAATGTGCCTGATGGCTTGGTCTGATCCATCAGCATTAAGTACATGGAATTCTTGGCCAAGTGAGACTCATTCAAGTTTGTTATCATTGACATATGCAGAGTTGATGAAGGTATGCATTGCCCCTGAGTCAAGTAAGGCCGGAGTTGTGCCTATTTTTGTCCAGTGCCTATTGTCTTCATGGATGGTGAATCCATATATGGTAGTGTCAAGGGAGAACTCAACAGGTCCTTGTGACCAGGCATAGCCAGTCGGTGCAAGGTTTTCATAAATATCATAGATATGAAAAATGTCCAAGTCATTTGAAGTAGCAGTACATAATTTTTTTGTTTTTTGTCTAGAAGAATTAAGCACAGCTTTATTGTTGGCTGCCATGCCCTTTCGGGATGCTCCTTTGACATTACAGGAAGTATCAGAACTAACTAGCAATGACTTAGTACTAATGTTCATATCTAACTCAGTAGAGTTCAAGTCCAATGGCTCCTCAGAGTTCATAGCTATGTGAATGGGTAAACAGGAGAAAGAGTTATAAAAGGAAGTGTCTATGGGTACTACATAGTCCAATCTAGAAATACCTTGCTGAGATCTAGATCTTGTCAATTTAAAGAAATCTTGGTTTTGGATTCCTTTTTAGATTCTTGGGCTATTCTAGCCTGCCAGTATGCTTCAGCTTCTTTATTGTCCCATGAAGCATGGGAACCCAAGTGGCCTTGACCAGGCTGTGCAGTTTGGAAAGAGACAATGAGGGCAGAAGAAGTGGGGGGAGTTGGGAGAGGTCAGGAGGAGTATCGAGGACAGGGAGGGCCAGGTTGATCGAACTGGGAGTATGTAGGGTCATAGTACATCTCCCTGTTTCTTGCTTGTTGAGGCAGGGAGTGCAGGCATTGGGGTTCTTTGCACTCTTGTGTGATATGGCCAGTCTTCTGGCAATTGTAGCACATGATATCAGCTTGTGCCAGCCTGGCCTGCTGTGCCCTGATTTCCATAGGGGTGCCTCTTCCTGGTTGCATGCCAGTTGCAGTAAAGCACTGGGGTCCTTGTCTTTGAAAGGGCACAAATCGTTGTCCTCATTCATACCTGATCCTCTTGAATCGTTCTCCCATCTTGGTGTATTTGTTAAGTGTTTCTTCAAATGAGAGGTCACTGTTGTTTTGAAGTACTGTGGTGTAAATTTTGTAATCTGTGGCCTTTCGGAGTAGCCGTACAGCAGTTTCATCATTGATGTTGATTTCCTCTTTTAGGAATTGAAATTCATTCAGGAATTCATTAGTTCTCCTGTTTTCTTGTTGCAGATTTTCAAGCTTTGCATATGCTTGTTTCTTATAGTCCACTACTTTGAAATATTTTTCAATGTCCTTCTTGAGGTCATCCCATTTGGGCCACTTGTCTTTTGTCAAGCCCTTTGATATACACAGATGGGCAAATGCACTGGCATTGCCCAACATTCTCATCAAGACTGCAGCAGCCTTCTCTTTGTCTTCTCTTAATGGGTGCCATTTTTGTGTTGACACCCATAGCTCCATGAAGAGCCACCACTTCTTGAATGTATTACATTTTCCATCCCATATGCCAGGATCGGAAATTTTCTTGTCAAAGCCTTTTGTGATGTCTTCTGATTTGATTGTGTTTGAGATCTTGTCGATCTCATCTTTGACCTCTTGCCACGACATTGTTTAGCTGTAGAAGTAAATGGTCTGGGGATGGTGGTAGGATGAATGAAGTTTATGGGAAGGGCAGAGTGATCTTGTTGCCTTAGTGGTGAGAACTGTATGATCATGGGGACAGATTTTCTTATCCCACTGTATGTCTTCTAACCAATTGTGAGCAAACAAGACTGTCAGATCTCCATTGGGGTAAAGGGATGTGAGAGGGGTGAGAAAGTCTTCAAGATGCTGTGTTTTAAAGGGATCTGTTTGGTGAGGAGGTGCATGAAACAAGAACTACTAAAGGTTGAGAGGGAACAACGATGAGGTGGAACAAGAACTAGTTGTGACACCTAGCAACGTTTTTTAAGAAGAAAAGAGATACATGTGGAATGGTTACCATGGGCGAAGGTAAAGGAGTGTTATGACTGTTCTGGGTAGGACCAAGTGTAGCTCTTGATGATCACCTATAACCACTAGGGCTAAGGGTTGAGGACAATGTTGACGAGGGTCAACAAGGACGAATAATGAAGAGTTGCTCAAGGTGTAGCAACAAGACACGAGCAATGAAGAATGACCACTCAATCAGTGGGCTGAAGACTGTCAAAGACGAAGTACGAGGAGGTGTTGAAACACCGACGAAGGTTGGACATAGTATTGTCAAGAGTGGGACACAATGTCCAAAGAACTACCCCCTTTGTAGAATGGTGGTGGAGGTTGAAGTGAGCTAGTCATGGAGAGTCACACTAGGTGAAGCCTAAGTGAAAGTCAAGTTGTAATTGTAGATGATGATGTTACAAGAGAGAACTAGTGTGAGGAAATATCTACAGTGGCTACAGGTTTATATAGTAATAGGCCCTGGGAAAGAGTTACCCAGTTGGGTAAGCATTATGTAACCAAGAAACAAGAAGGAGATAG
>JBBPJV010001171.1:0-10842 GCA_038088915.1 Sutorius aff. eximius
ATTTGGACTGAAGAGTGGGTAGACGTCAAAGAATGACAGTAGAATCGCGTGATCGGCTTCGGTCAAGGTTGCATGGAGGAAGCGTGTCGACCACCCACCGCTTCACGTTTATGATCGACCCTCGCAACTCGCAAAGTTGAAATGAGCGCACCCTACTGTTCGTCCCTGCCTATGATGACTCGTGCCTGACAAGCTCACGGAGGTTGCACTTTGACATCGCATCATATTTCCAAGTTCCTCTAGCATTGGGGTTCGTGTGCGTCCAATACGCATGGGGTGTGGCAGAGTCAGTGAGTACCACCAGGATAGACCCAGTTCCTTTGCGTGGTCTTGATATTGTGGAAAGACCGACACGTAACACGTGGAGTGTTGGTAATGTGCACAAATGAGTCAAGGAAGTCTGTTCAGCAGGTAAGTGCTTCGATGGTCGTCGGAGACGGGGGTGGGGCTGAAAACATGAACTCGATACGTGTCACATTCGAGCACCATGATGGATGACTATCGAAAGAGGAGAGAAGGGTTTCTTCCTGAGAAACGAGTGAGGGGCTGAGTAACCGTTGGGTGAAGATACATATATAGGGGCAGAGAATTGGTGTACCAAGTGACCTTTTTGTATCTGTCATTCGGACTGGCGCAGGCTGGAGACCACGGTCAAGAATGCGGGATATTCTGGGACGACTGAAGAAGCAAACGTGTTTCGTGTTTAAATGTAAATCAAAAGTGTTTGGTTCTGGCTTGTGCTTCAACAACATTGCTGGGCAGCTATCATGACCAGAACAACTCTCGTGTTCGCGTTTGTCATGAGCCTGTTCGTAGCTCCAGCGTTTTCGGACGCGATACATCGAGAACAGTATGACGAGCACCTCACCATCCGACCACTGACCGACGGCAAGGTGGTGACCGCCTTCACGTTCACGACCCTCCTCGGAGGCGCCTCTCCCCGAGACCCTCGCAACCCGGAAAGTTCGGGTGAGTACGCCTCATTCGTCCTTGCCCGATGTCGTGCTTAATGAATCCCGGTGGTCGACCTTCGTCATCCCCCCAAGCCCAGCATTACACCTTCTTTCCGCTCACTCTTGGTCAAATCCTACGTCAATACTCAGTCACTGAGCTTCATCTTTCTCTCAACGCGGGAAAATGGAATTATAATAACTGGGGGTATCCAGATCATCCCAACGTTGGCACAGGCGCTGAGCTCTGGGCGTGGATGGAAGAGGGCGGGCCGCTGTCGTGAGTCATTTCTACATATATTGAACTCTTTTTCCTTCGTTTTGCGTCTTATGAGACTTAAATACGTCTTCTGCACCAGCGTGGACGCTCGTTGGATCGGCCTACGTAACGCTCTAGCAGGCCTTTTCTGCGCCTCCCTTGGCTCCCTGGATGACCGACATACCTCCTCCCCAGCCTTTGCTTTCCCGCTGTCATCCGCACCTTTCTCCAAACATTCAATTCCTTACACTCTACGATATGGTACTCTGCCTTCAGAAACCGTCTGTACAGAAAACCTCACCCCGTTCCTCAAGCTGCTACCATGCAAGTCCCGTGCTGGCTTAGCAAAGCTGTTGGACCCGCAACACGTATTTGACGCCGATTGGCATGGTTTGGGGATTCATGTGCGTTCGACCGAAACTGGGATCGAGCTGAGTCTGGGGGCGCAGGCCGTGTTCGATCCTGTGAGGCAGAGTGGAGGGAAACGACGAGGTAAGGCAGAGATTGTCCCATTCGGTTCCAAGATCGACCACGGTCTCTTTATATGCCAGATTGGTCATTTCAGTCGCTATTCGGTCGCACCATCGACGTATGGTGTCCCGTTGCAAGCTCGAGTGATATAAGTCTTGTCATTCCGGACGTCCGTGGATTTCAGCTTTCACCCGGACCGATGTCTGGCAACGACACTGTTGGCATCTACAATCCAACTTCTCGTGAGGATGCAGGCTGTTGGTCGGGTAGCGAATACTGACATTCGTTTTTTGGAGATTCACCCCTTGACATTGCAATGTCCTGGCCCGAAGAACATGCATTCACGTATCGTATGTGCTTGTCACGTCGTTATTTTCTCACAGGCGTTCACAACTTCCGACAGCATTCCCGCCTCCTGCTCCACAAACGTCTCTTTCAATTAAGCGTACGCTCTATGGATCCTCTCAAACGCACGGTGTTCTTTTTGTCGCTCTCTCAAATAACGATCATGCCCCTGTAACAGTTGGGTATCTCGAAACCCTTCCCGCCCTCGTGACCCTTTGGATGCACACGATGAAAATCAGCGTAGATGGTATTGCTCGAGGTACGTTCCTCGCGTCTGATCCCTCCAGAATTTCCTAGATTCAGTATGCCATGCTACAGATGACCTCATGTCCAATCTCATCTACCACCCCCCACTCCTCGCGAATGGACACCACGGACCATCAACGTTCCAAACGACGCTGACGATCCCATCCAAGAGCACCCTTTCTCTCACCATCGATCTCAGCAAGACATTCCTCAAGTACACTGAACATCCTCCAGACGCCATGAGGGGATGGGACCTCCCCCCCGCCGTCCTCTTCCCAGTCACGGCCCCTATCACCGCTGACGACGATGGCGTGCGGACGTGGACAAACATCTCTTCAGGTGGGGTTGGTAGTGGACTGGGACGGAGCATCGCCCAGCGAATGTACACCCCAACGCTCCTCGTCGATCTCCCGACGCCCGACTTCTCGATGCCGTACAACGTCATCATTCTCAGCTGCACCCTGATCACGCTCGTGTTTGGCAGCATCTTCAATCTCTTGACCCGAAAATGGATCATTGTCAAAATCCAGGACTGAGGGCCTCGGGCTGTATCTGGGGTTTGGTATGTTTTTGTTGGGTAGTTATCTAGGAAATAAATAGAACCCTGACATGTTCGTTTCGCGAGGCATGCTTGCTCTCATGTTTTCGCTACAGTCCAGAGGGGAGGGAATTATTTCCTCAAGTTCAAGTTTCCCGAGTTGTCCGCGTATCGGAGGCTCATGGGCTTTACAGTACCCAGGCTTCTTGCGCCTATATTACAGTTATATCACCGCAACTGAGGAGATCCTCGCAACGAATCCTCTTTTCAGGTCTACATGCATACCATGGGAGGTTGATTACACGTACCCCTGTTCTCGTTGCTTTGCCGCATCCAATACTATCCCTCTCGCCACCTCCCCTTCTTCAAGACCGCTGTATACCCCGGTAATTATGACAGTCGTCAGCAAAGTAACACAAGCCCGACATGCAAACATGCACCCTCGGAGCCTCGTGAGGCCATTCAACGCATATTTCACTCTGACCTTTCCGGATGCGGCGATGTCGATCGCCTCGATCGAGTCTTGATGGTTCCCAACATAAGAGCCTGTAACAGTGATACCCTGTGAAACGCACGAGGGTGTTTTCTCTCAAAGAAATAGATTCTCTGCACCTTGAAACACCATCCAAAAGATAGAGGTCTCATGTTTTTCTTGCGTTAAAAGCGCGACTGCCATCAATGTGCCACCAGGCTGCAAATAATCGATCACCTGGGCATAGGTTTCAGTATGTGGTGATGTGATGATTGCAGAGTGCGCTCCGAGACCGTCGCATCCTTCCTTGACTGCCCTGACGAGGTCTGGCGCCTCTTCAAAGTCGAACCATTGCTCTGCCCAGGTGCCAGACTATGGCATTGTTTCTCCGTGCCGGTGTCCGCAAAGGCATGGTGGGCCTGGAGAGTTATGGTTCTGGGGACATGTCTTATCTATCCCAACGACTCGTCTTCCCATGACCACCGCATACTGCGGAGCTGGACCATTTTGTCGGCGGGGTATAATTTACACCTGTAGGGAAAGATGTTTACCTCCGCCTGCACCTGGAATGACGATCCAATATCCGATTCCGGCTTCACGGTATTTAACTGCTCGATAGCTAGTCACGCCCGAAATTGTTTTGTTGGCTGCCAGGATTCTCCTCGGACAGGCAGGCAGGCTGCGGCAGAGCTACTCACGACGTCTGAAATGGGAACGATGTTGTGCACCCACGACGCTTGAGGCACCAATCAACGATGGCTGCATCAGCAAACCCTCATACGTACCACATATTGGTTGAACGTTCCGTTGATGTTGAACCCACGCAGTTTCGCGTCGGCGCAGTCTGGAACGCGCATGGACTGACCGTCGTACGGGCTAGACCCAATCTGTTCGATGCCTTTGTGGCATACTTCGCACTGGCAACAGCTGTACGCGATCCACCCGACTCCGACGCGTTGGCCGAGCCTGACAGGGGATTCTTCTATGTGGTCTGCGATGGCGACGATCTCGCCGACGCGGGGAAGAGCAGATGGTCTGTTTGGACGGTTGATAATAGAGAGTAGTGAAATATAAAATACCGGAAAATTACAACCAATACATCGTGCTTCAGAGAGCAAGTGGTCCGTCCATTCGGTAATCTACTCCGCCGACTCTGCTTTCCCTATTGACGTATTATGTGGATGAGAAAAGGTTCTATAAGGAAACACCGAAACACACCTTGCTTGAAGGGGCAGTTTGAAGACCTTTCTTCCAAGAGAGAATACTCCGCCAACCACAAGTCCAGGATGTTGATGAATGCAGTGTGTGGAACTTCTGTTCGTGATCCTTTGGACAGTGTATTTAGAGTGCTGTTCCAGAACGTGGTGAAACATGCAACGATCAGATGGCAGATTGGCTCGTGCGACTCCACAGACCAGTTCTTCTCGAGACAGTGCAAGAATTCCGGTCTTTCAATGACTCTCGTTGCACCATCTAGACTTGTGATAGTGGAATATTTTTGGTCGCCTATCAATCCGGGATCACCGTCCGCCCAATCGGCATACAATTTTGGCCAATTTCTCATATGGGAAAGTCGCCCAGACCCAATGGGTTGGACGAACCCATTTTCGTGGGCATCACGTAGCTCCGTGTCAGAAAGCGGCCCCGCATACGAAGAGAAGAACAGAAACAGCACATAAAGAAAGGACTCGGCATCATCAAGGTGTGTGTGCTTTCCGCCCCGAAGGACATTGAAGGAAATGTACGGAAAGGTTCCCCAGAATGCCAGTACGTTAATGACGCCAGAAGATGGACAATATACGTACGGTTCGTAGCGCCTTCACGGGGTTTCTGTCATCGACTTGGGCATTAGAGGCCATGGGCCTGATGGCACGGCGAAACGCATCAAAAGGCGAGGCCTGCATGGCTGGAGTAGGTTCCTCGGCCTTCTGCAGGATAGCCATATCGAGATCAATTAGATATCCTCGCTCGCCCTCAAGGTGGAGGCCCAGTACGATGTTGTTCTCACTGATGTGGCGGTGGAGGATACCGATCGTCGTAAGAAATTCGTGCCCTTGAATGGCGTGGCATCAGAACATGATTCCAGCCACAACAGCGGAAGATAAAACGCACCTAACAACGCACCACGCAAACCTCGTACGAAATCATGTAGGCCCCAGAAGTACTTCACTGGACGTTTCAAATCCGATAGAGACCGTCAGCACACGGTTCTCAACACCCAATTTCCCGATCTGCTTGTCGTTGAAGCCTCTGATTTCACCGAGTGTCGTGCACATCTTCTCGTTCCTCATTACTTTGCGCATCCTGGGGAAGCATCAGTAGGTCACTTCTGTGAATTCGCTAGAGAACGTACTCAGAGGGTACGATCAAGTCAGGGTGGGGTCCATTGGCCTTCACATGTCGCATCACCTTGTCTTGTTCCACAACGCGCCCGAGATCTTGCCACGCCATCTTCAATGCCAGACGGTTTTCTTCATTTTTGAGATCAACCACACAAAACACCGTCGTCCCCCTTCCGCGAATCGAGCCCGCAGTGAATAGGACTCCCAAGCAGTGGTGACCATACACTTTTAAAGAGAGGAAGACCAGACGATCCACTTTCTTGCCGCTGCTCTCCTCCATCTTGGCTTTCTTCGATCGCTTTCCCTCGTCACTGTCATCTGCGACTTCGGAATGAACCCTCTTTGATGTGGCGGAAGAAGATGTGGTTGAATGCTGAAAAGGAGTAACCGAGGCACTGCGGGCAGTGCGGGACCCAGCGTTGGAGATTGCCACTCGTGAAAGTGAATCCGATGCCGAATGCGCCGAGGCCTGTCGAATTTGTCGTGGTGGAGCTTTCGACGTTGCTGCCCTTGATGCGCTTGAATAGTGACCAGCGTTATTGGCAATGCACTCTTTTTTTCCTTTCCAATACCACGTCCGGATTCTGGCCAAGATCGACCTCGTCTGCCAATGCGAGTCCAAGCAGGATCCGTATGAATTCGATACACCCGCGACCATCCGCAAGCATAAACTCGAGCCGTTCTGTCCCGCCAGCCTCTCCACGCAAGAAGACCGCCTTGTCCTTTGTGGTCGTCATCCCGAGCACCTAGTACACCCATGGCTGTGCACGTTTCAACCCACGTGCATACCGCCGCAGCTGTTCGACACCCGCTACGAGGTCCTTGTTCTTTGCTTCGCCAACGAGGCACGAGGCCGTGAAGTTAATATACCTGGGGTGGATGGTCTTGAAGCCATCCGAGAATGCTTCAATGGGCAGCAAAAGGAAGTCAGGTCGCATATCCTCCCCGTCTGGTTCGTATGATAGTGGCACGGCATGATACCTGTCCTCTGGGCCCGCGAACCGATGACGCAAAGCCGGTATCATGACGGGAAGCCTATGCTCTGCAAATGCGAATGCCCGATCAGTGATGTTATTCAGGAACGACACGAGTTCGTCTTCTTTGAGAGGCTCATCCGGGAACGTGGCCCACCTAAACGAGTAGGTAATCGCCCTCTGCTTTCCTTTGCTGCTTTTCGCGCTCCCTTGTTTCTCCTTCTCCCTTGTGTCTCCAGATGAACTTCCTGCCTCCTCCCTATTGCCATCGGTCTCCAGTTTGATGCAATCGTGCTTGTTGGCACTCTCAAAAGCCTAGTGGATGGCTTCTCGAACCTCATCGGATTTAGGGTCGAGGGGGATCCTGGGATTGTTACGGCTGGTGGGTGTCCCCTCGAAGACTTCGACGACCCCATCATCGACCAGTTGGCGCAGAATGTCGCTCGCCAGCGCGGTAGACACTATATGTCCTAATACATGATCGGCGAGATCCTGCATCAAGTACCGTGCCCTGGTAAATTCGTGAGAAATCGCCTCGCCTACCGGGGTCCGTGTATGTGTCTGGTCTGGGAGGCGGTTCGAGGCCGACTTTTTCATTGGGGAAGGATTGCTTATCGTGCGGACGGGCACAACCACATTGCCATCCTCGTTGCATCTGCAGTTATGCATATTTCGCTGAATGCATTACAACTTGAGTCGGAAAAGAGATCGAGGGAAACGAAGCGACGACATACAATCAGATTAATGATTCTCGCGTATTGCGGCGGGTCTGTTCCAAAGTCAATGGTATAATCAGGCGTCGTCAACGTTGTAGTAGCCATTACGTAAGGGAGCACAGGATATACTGGTGAGTGTTTCTGAGTCGCAGATAAAAAAAAGGTCTTACAGTCTCCGGAGGAAGGTTGCCCGCGTTTTATACACAGCGACGCGCTGTAGACGCGTGTTCAACGTTCAACATTCAGCCTGTTGGAGAATCCGAGATTCAGCCATCCGGTACGATGACACAGCCACTCGTTACATAATCACGTAGTTTTACTTCACACGCAGTGTACTGTTGGATACTCTAGTGACTTAACTGAGTATCCAACACAGCCGTGGTCACCCATTCTTTATGTGTGGACAATGGCCCGGTCCGATGTGGATCCTATCCACGCACGTCTACCTCATTGCTTATCTTGGAAATTCTACCCCTAAAAGGTCCTTGCCACTTTCCACCAGTCAAACTAGCAGGTTGGTTTTTTTGTGCCATGGGAAACTGTTACTTCATTAGTACTTTATTGATCATCTTTCATGCATCCATTGCCATTGTTATTGTGGTTACTAATGAAACAAATCTGTTTTGCTTGGACATGCAGGCAACAGTGATAGGGAATGAGTTACTGGTGGGAGATATTCACCAGTTACAGTTGAAGTACTGGAGAAAGACTTGGAGCTTCACTCTGAAAGATGTGGAGAGAGGCTTAGAGATCAATGGGTCATAAGGACCTGAATCTTTATACATCTCTGTAATACTTTGGAATGGAGATGTAAAGCAGTGATTCTATGTTAGAAAGAATAGCAATTGGTCAATAACAAAGAAAATATGAAGTAGAAACACTATTGGTCCAGCAGTGGGTGATATCATACCCTAAACAACAATTGAAATGAGAAAGGGAAGATATCATGAATAGTGTTGAATTTGTGGTGTTTTCTACCATTTTATCCATGACACCACAAAGGCCAGTTTACTTTTCTCTTCCCATGTCTAATGGCTATTACATTAGGTTTCAGTGGGGATAGCGATTGATATATTCCTCACACCATTTTATCTTATCTTATCTTATCTTATCTCTGATAAGATAATGATAGATAAGATGAGATCTACTTTACTAACAAACTGGTACTTTGTTACAGACCAGTCACTGTCACCCTTTCTGACATACTGTTACCATGACAACAGTCACAGTCACAGTCACCTGTCATGAAACATCTTCTCTGTCATGCTTGATGTGAGAAGTGTTTCAGGTTGGCAGATGGTTGCTATGATACTATAGTGCCCACCAATCTCATTCTAGTGAAGATTTCCATGGTTGTCTTGGAGATTGTCATGGAGACCATGGCTTTATGCCATTGGTCTACCAGACAGCCTTTTATGCCATTGGCTCCCAAGACAGGCCTCATGATGACAGGTCTTTATGCCATTTGCTCCACAATCCACTGGGGTTCTTACATAATCCCTGGGGATGTTTCACGGTGGCATTTTACCTTTTACGGGGTGTGCTCAGTATTTTGGATTAATCCTAGGTTTAATCCTGCTGGATTTCAATCTTATTTACATATGTATATAAGGACCAGGCTTTTTCTTACAGTAGAGTAATGAGGACCTCAACTGAGGTGAGCTGTAAGGGCTACATGTTATGCCTAGTTCAACTGGGAGTGGGTGTGACCGTTTATACATGCTATGGGGGGGGCTGGGTTCAAGGGATATGTGGTCGGCTTCAACAAGACCAGACCATTCTGTGAAGTACAAGTGAGGTGGTCAGCTGTAACAAGACCAGACCAGTTCAAGGACAGGACTGTAATGTCAAGGGCAAAGGGTAGTTGGCTGCTACAAGACCAGACTGAAACGAGACCTAAACTAAGGCTGAGTGGAATGATGATGAGGTGGAACTAGGACCAACTATGATGCTTGGCAATGTTTAAGAGAAAAAGAGAATACACGTGGATTGGTTACCATGGGTGAAGGTAAAAGGAGAAGTGGTGCTAGGTATCCCACTCAGGCCTGAGGTAGATCCCAGGTAATGCCCAAGTGAGCTAGATTGGGAAACAGTCATAGCAACACCCAGGTATATATACATATGCCAAGACCATGACTAATATACATGACTAATAAATAGTAGGAGTGGTACGATAGATAAGGAAAGGTACATCAATAGCAGAATAGACTCTTATCTATGATGTCATGGTCTAGACCAGTCACATGATCTGACATCATAGGAGCCTAGGTCTGGTCACGTGATCATGAGAAGGGAAAGATAGGGGGAAGTCACGTGACCTGTTGTGACAAAATATAGAGAGGAAAAAGTGTAGACTACGAGTGAGCTAGTAGTGTAGTTAGTTTAAAGGAGTTTGTAACACTACCCCCTCCTTACGTCTCGACTTCCAGGTGAGAGAAACAGTCAGGAGTAGCAGTAAAATTTTCATATGGCATGAACAACGAAGAGAATTCAGCAAAGGTGATGCCACGAACACGACGAGGGGTGGAGGAGTGAGAAGACCTGAAATCCCGAATAGCATCCTGTGCATTAGCCAAGTTGTCCTCAGATTCCCAAGTATGGTTGGTCACATCCCAGCCCTTCCAATGGACAAGATATTCCAGCTTGCCACGTTTGAGATGTGAGTCCACAATGGAATCAACCTCGTACTCTACGAGACGGTCCTCAGTGACCACGATAGGGTCAGGGCGAATGACTGATTGCCCATCAAGCAGTTCTCTATAGAGTTTTACATGAGATGTATTCACCACATTGTGAATCTTCATGGAAGCTGGAAGACACAGTTCAACTGCGTTAGGAAGGATGCGGGTGATAGGGTAAGGACCAAGCCATTTAGGGAAGAGCTTTCGCAAGGCGTAGGGAAGTGTAAGGTTGGAAGAGGAAAGCCAGACTTGCTGGCCAACTTGGTAGTCGGGATTTACCGATCGAGATGAATCGGTGGAGGACTCCATATGTGTTTGGGTAGCTTCTAGAGCTGAATGAATTTCTTCATGAGAATGAGTGAGATCGTGACCGAATTGATGAGAGGCCGCTGGGTTCTCAAAACCCATCCGAGGGGCATAGTTGTGGGTAATGGCAAAAGGAATGGTGCTGGTAGCCGAAGTAAGGGTGTTGTTGTGCTGGAACTGAGCCAGCTTGAGCCATTCAGCCCACTCAGTGTAACGAGCCCAAGGAGGAACTCATTAAGGGCGAGGCAAACCTCTAACCCTAACCCCAAGTGCACGGCGTTGGAGAGCCACCCGATGACGCGCTAACCACAATCTAAAGAGAAGAGGACCGGCTATGACATCCGGCAATGGTGTAGACGATGATGAGAGAGTGGACTAGTCGAGTGTGAGCCTCAGCACTGGAAGGGAAGCATGATAGCAGCTGAGGCCGCTCCCCCTTAAGCCCAGGTGATGCACAGGTTGACAAGACTGGGGGGAAACCCAGTCCGTCTCACCATGCTCTTATATAGCAGAGAGGCCAGCGCACAGACCATGCTGTGCTG
>JBBPJV010001172.1:0-10841 GCA_038088915.1 Sutorius aff. eximius
ATGGGTTCATAGCCCATCATGAGGAAGAAGGGGGACCGTCCGGTGACAGAATGAGGTCTATGGTTATGGGCAAACTCGGCGTGAGTAATGGATTCCACCCAAGTGGAAGGAGAATTGCTGCAATAAATGCATAGATACGTTTCTATCTTCTGGTTGACCCTTTCCGTCTCTCCATCAGTCTGAGGGTGATAAGTGGTGGATAGGGCTAAGTCATATCCCAGCATGTTTCCTAGCACTTTTGCAAATGCAGAGGTGAACTGTGGTCTCCAATCTGAGATAAGTTTGGAATGTAGGCCGAATCATCAGTAGACTTTGTGGAAAAAGAGCTCAGCAATTCCTTCTGCAGACACCATGGATGTAGTAGGGCACAAAATCACCCCCTTTGTAAGGCCATGATCGACCACAACCAAAAGTGCATCAGACCCAGAAGATGGAGGGAGGCCAGTAATCAAATTGCATGACAATTGTTGGAACAGGCATGTGGCCATGGAGTGAATAGGGGAGGATGGGGAACAGGTAGGATGAGTATTGACTTTAGCAGCCTGACAAGCACCACACCCAGCAACAAAGTTCTGGACATAGGAGGTGAGCCCTGGCCACCAGCATTCAGAGGCGACCAACTGGCAGGTTTTAAGGAACCCAGGGTGACCAGCAAAGGGGTGGTCATGGCAACAGGCAAGAATGGCATGGCAGTGCTCTGGAGGAACATAGATGCGGCCTTGATAAGTGAGTATTCCATCAGTCATCTGGAAATCTGCCAGGCAACCTCAGAGGGAGGCAGGGAGGTCTTCAATATGCTGAAGGTGTTGAAGAACAACCAAGTCGGAGAGAGAGGAGTGGCGGATTTTGTCGACAAGTGCTGTGTCAATGAGGTTGACAAAAAGAGATGGTGGCAACAATGCCATGCCATCATTGTCAATGCCAGAGGGAAAGAGGTCCGGTCGACATGACAGAGCATCCAGGCCTATGAGAAGTTTACCTTCGACATGAATGAGTTTGAGTTCAAAGTCAGTGAGGTCTAGCAGCCAGCATGCCTGCCAGCAATTTAGGTGCTGAGGCTATTTAAAGTACAGCAGATTCTTGTGGTCAGTGAAGACTTGAACAGGGAAGGGGCCACCATGAAGATAGTGGCGCCATTCTTTAAGAGCACAAATGATGTCAAGGAGTTCTTGGTCATACACATCATAGTTTTGCTCTGCATCTGAGAATGATTTGGCATAGTATGAAATGGGGTGCCAATCCCCATTTGAAACGAGATCTAACCAGGCCCAAGTGGAACAATGAGTCCAGGGTGGAACACTCTAGGCCGGCTATGATGCCCAGCAATGGTGTATGAAATGAGTGAACATGCAGTCCAGTAATCATGGGCAGGGATAAGGTGGGGAGCACTAGATATCTCATGAGATGTGGCCCAGGGTAGATCCTAGATATGCCCAAGTGAGCTAGACTGGGGATTCCAGTCTGCAATACGAGGGGTTTATATAGACCTCTGGCTACTACATGACTAATGCTACTACTATACTGGTAGAACAATGGTAATGTAGCAACCATGACAGGTGTCAACCTGAGACATCCCCAATGACAGCAGGCGCTGACAGCTGTTAGACCATTACTGCCTGCAGGTGCTTGTTGATTGGTCTGGCACCTATTGGATGCTTAGCAACAATGGCTGCTGGTGAACGTGGGCAGCCATGCGGCAGGTGAAACATCTCCAATGTGTTGCTATAGAACCAGCATCTGTGGTTGCATGACAACCATCCAGGAGATGACAGCCAGTGCTGACAGGTCCATGTGGTCACATCAACCAAGGGAACAGGATGTGATGGCATTGGTGTTGACATGACAGTTGCTTGACAGATGGTCATCAAGGTAACTGATGGTGGTTGTCATGGCAATGGTCGCATATTTCCCTAGTGACTGGTGATGAGTGACAGTTGTCTGAGAGGGGTCTCAAGGAGGGTGTCCTGACATAGGGGCCATGGGATAGGGGCTAATTTGTAAAGTGTTCATAAAGTCATAGGAAAAAGTGTAGAAAATATGTGAAATCGTAACACTGTTTGCATTGGTTTGAAGAAGAATTGCCCTGGAAGCAAATGTGGAAGCATCAGAGGCAATGGCAAAGGGTTGGGAGGTGTTGGGGAGGATGAGGACTGGTTCAGCCTGGAATTCCTGCTTGAGTTGCAGGAATGTTTGTTGACATTCATTGGTCCACTTCCAGCACCTATCCTTCTTGGTAAGGGCAAGGAGGGGTCAGACTAGGTTGGAGTAGTCAGGAATGAACCATTGATAGTAATTGGTAAACCCTAAAAAGGAATGGAGTTGAGTGAGGGTTTGAGGTGTGGGTCACTCCTTGATCCTGTTGAATTTAACTGGGTCCATGGCTAGTTGTCCATCCCGGATCACCAGTCTGAGATAGTCAATCTCTTTCACTGCAAAGGTATACTTCTCAAGTTTGAGATGCAAGTCCAGTTCTTGCATCCATTGGAGAATGCAGCAAGTGCATTCCTCATGTATTTTATCATTGGCTGAAAAGATGAGTAAATCATCCATGTAGATAATAAGCCACCCTTTCATGATCATGTCTCTGAAGGAGTCATTCATAAAGCGTTGGAATGTGGCTGGGGAATTGGTGAGTCCAAAGAACATTACTGTTGGTTCGAAAAGTCTGTGGTGGGTGTTGAAAGTGGCTTTCCACTGATGACCATCTTTGATATGCACATTGTTGTACCCCCACCATACGTCAAACTTGGTGTAGACATTAGACTCCTTGAGTTTATCAATCAAGGAGGAAATGAGTGGTAGGGGGTACCCATTGCAGACTGTATGCTGATTGACATAACGATAGTCTTGGCATGGTCATAGTTTTCCATCCTTCTTCTGGATGAAAAAGAATGGAGATGCTTGCTCTGATTGGGATGGCCGTATCTTCCTGGCTTTCAGATTCTCTTCTAGGAACTTGTTGAGAGCTTTTTCCTGAATGGCATCAAGTTTATATGGGGAAGATATCCAGGCCTTAAATTCGGGTTTCAGATTGATTTCATGATCATATGGTCAAGACAGAGGAATATGGTCACAGGATTCCTTGGTGAAGACATCTTTGAATGCAGCAAACGCCTCGGGGAGAGTCATGGGAATTTTGGATGCACTTGCATTAGTGGCGAGTTGGGTGGACATCGTGGTAGCAGCAATGGAGGATGCAGGGAGGTATCACCCATCCTTCAAGGGGATTCACCTCCTGTGAATGGCATGCTGATGCGTATCAACTTGCCATGTCTGGGGTATCCACTTGTTGATGTAATTGAACAAGTGTTGGTTGGTTTCCATGGAGTGGATGACGTGCTTTATCGGTTTGGATACTTTTGACTTTTGAAAGTGGGAGTCATGTTGGTCCAGGTCCGTCTTGTAGAGTTGGTGAAGCTTCTTAGATTGGTCCTTGGATTTGTCTACCTCTAGGGTCCTTTTCTCCCAGTTGATGTGGGGGTTGGCTGTCTTCAACCAGGGTACTCCCAGAATGACGTTGTGAGATCCACAGCTCATGATGTGGAACTGCTGCAGCATGGCTACTCCATTGATATTGACACAAAGTTGGGCTGAGTAGAGTACCTGTTTGGATCGGTTGGTCGATCCATCCACATTATGCACCACCACGGATTGCTTGAGTTGAGATACAGGGATTTTATTTTTCCTGGTGAACATCATGTCAATACAGTTGATGTCCACCCCAGAGTCTACGAGGGCAAAGGTGTCGACAGCTTTCAGGGTGTGTGCTGGCAAAACAAGCTGTAGGGGAATTTGGATGGATTTCAAACTATGTGATACAACTTGTGCACAAGTAAAGGAGGAGACTTGCATCAAAGGAGGCCTCCCATCTAAAAACCCGATTCAATTTGCACTCAGCCCACCATTTCGCTTTCCTCATCATTCTCGATCTCGATTAAGTTAGGGACCTTTTCTTCAGCCTCTACTTTCTGCACCCTGGATTTGACAACAGGGATGGATGGGGGGTTGGACTTTGGTTTGGGCGGAAAGACTGCCTTACAGTTGGCCATGGTATGACCAGGTCTCCAACAATGGAAGCAAAGATTTTCCTTGAAGCAATGGGCCCTTTCTTCAGGTGTTAGCTTATCCACTCGAATGACATCTACCTCCATTGCATTGGGGTCCTTGGGATGAGATACATGGGGGGTGCATGGGAAGTACAGAAGATGGACCATTTGGCATTTCTTGATAGCCTGTGCCTGGTCCCATCGTGTTTAAATGGACAAGACTTTCTTCTGCCAGTCCAATATGGTGTCAGGAATGGTCTTCAATCCCATTACTTTCTCCATAAGAATGGAAGGGATTCCCATTTGGTAGTAAGAAATGAGGACTGACTCTTGAGTCACCCCCACGATTGCTGCTTTCACTTGGAAGTCTGCATTATAATTGAGTAGGGCAGTGGTATAATTGCCACCTTTTGCCTTGACTTTAGTGGTGGCAAGCCATGACAGGGCATTAGCCACCATGTTGTGGTGTTTGAAAAATGTTCGGAATTCCTTTACAAAGTGGTCGAAAGTTCCAAGGTCAAGGGTAGAACCAGATAAGGCTTTGGTTCTGAAGGTGTGGGTCCACATGAGGGCTGATCTGGACTTCATGTAGGACAAAGCAAATCCAATTTGTTTGGCAGCTGAGTTGTAAATTTCAGCATTGATGGCTAAGTAGACTCAGACTTCACCAAGCCAGGGTTCAGCTTTGGTATAGTCGCCATCAAAGGCGGACAGAGGAGAGATACGAAGTTTGACTGGTTTGGAGGACATAGTGGAGAAGGAATGAGTGGAGTTGGCAGCAATGGGGGGAAGCGGTGGATGAGGGGGAGAGAGTAAGTATGGAGTAAGGAAAGAGGTGGAGGGAAGGGCCTCAGGAGGTTCCTGCCAAAGAGGAGGAGTGGAGAGTCTTTTGGTGCTAACTGATGTGGGCTCGGAGAGGGATAGAGATCTGGCTAATGCCTCGGTTACAGGCACAAGGCGGGACTCTTTGGTTTCAGAGGTGAGGCATTTGTCTGCAGCAGTAGATGGATGAGAGGAAGAGGTGACTGGTGAACTGTTACAATACATATTTAATTTTTCTAACTCTCAATGCATACACTCATAGTCCACACACTTTTCTCTTTATTTTGTCACATTTGGTCACATGACTTTACCCCTATCTTTTCCTTCTCACGATCACGTGACTAGGGCCTGGACTCTATGATGTCAGATCATGTGACTGGTCTAGACCCATGACATCATAGATAAGAGCTCATTCTGCTATTGGTGTACCTTTTCTTAATCTATCATACCACTCCCACTATATATTAGTCATGTATTACTAAGTAGTCTTGACACTTGTATATATACCTGGGTGATACTATGACTGTTCCCAGTCTAGTTCACTTGGGCATTATCTGGGATCACTCCTAGGCTTAAGTGGAATATCTAGTACCCCTTTACTCTTTGTGTTATGAACTCATTTCCCTTAACCTAACTACACTACTAGCACACACGTTGAGACGAAGTCTAACTACAAGTCCAAACAACGAGGTGAAACCAAGGCTAGAACCAGGTATGATGTCTGGCAATGTTTGCAGAAGAAAAGGAAACACATGCAACAATGTACATGGGCGAAGGTGGAAGGAGAACTAGATATTCCACTTAGGCCTGAAGGTAGACTCCAGATAATGCCCAAGTGAACTAGACTGGGGAGCAGTCATAGTATCACCCAGGTATATATACATGTGCCAAGACTATTACTAATACATGACTAATATATGGTGGGAATGGTACGATCGATAAGAAAAAGGTACAACCAATGGCATAAGGGGCTCTTATCTATGATGTCATGGGTCTAGATCAGTCACGTGATCTGACGTCATAGAGTCCAGGCCCTAGTCATGTGATTGTGGGAAAAGAAAGATAGGGGGAAAGTCACGTGACCTATTGTGACAAAATAAAAAGAAAAAAAAGAGTAGGCTTCGAGTGTACATTTGAGAGTTAGGAAAATTAAATATGTATCGTAACACTATCCCCTCTTTACGTCTTGACTTCCAGGCAAGAGAAACAAGAAGAAGTGGAATCAGTAAAGTTCTCATATGGCGAGAAGAGAAGACAGAACTCCTTTAAGGAAACGTCACGAACACGGCAGGGGGCAGACGTATGTTTGGCACAGAAATCCCAAATTGCATCCTGTGCATGTTCCAAGTTGATCTCAGGTTCCCATGTATGACCGGTTTCATCCCAACCCTTCCAATGAATGAGGTACTCCAACTTGCCACGTTTCAATCGTGAGTCGACAATGAAGTCAACTTCGTACTCGACCAGGCAATCCTCAGTAACCAAGATAGGATCAGGGCAAATCACTGATTGGCCATCAAGGGGAGAGTTGTATGGTTTGACCTGGCCAACATTGATAACCAGGTGAATCTTCATTGATTGAGGCAATCGCAGTTCAACTGCGTTGGGGAGCATGTGAGTGATTGGGTAGGGTCCAAGCCATTTGGGTGAGAGCTTGGGGGATGGGAATGGGAGTGTGAGATTTTTCATAGATAACCAGACTAGCTGGCCAACTTGATATTCGGGGTGTTCGGACCGAGAGGATTCGGCCGAACGTTCCATGTGTGTTCATATGGCATCAAGCACTGCTTGAATTTCCTTGTGAGAGTGAACGAGATTGGATCCGAACTGGTGGGAAGAAACAGGGTTTTCAAAACCCATACGAGGGGCGTAATTCCGGATGATGGCAAAGGGGATGGTGCCGGTGGCAGCCATGAGGGAATTATTGTGTTGGAACTGTGCCAACTTGAGCCATTCAGCCCACTCATTTTGTTTCTTGGTGACATAGATGCGAAGGTATTGTTCCAGGTTGTGATTGATTCGTTCAGTCTGACCATCAGTCTGGAGATGGAATGCTGTAGATAGTTTTTGCTGAATTCCAAGTAACTTGCAAAGCTCTCAGGTGAAATCGGAGGCAAATTGGGGGCCTCGATTGGAAACTACACTACTTGGGAGTCCGTGGGTACACCACACGTGATCTCTAAATAAGTGAGCCGTATTTAAAGAAGAGAAAGTCTTTGTACAGGGAATAAAAACAACTTCCTTCAAAAATCGATCAATGACTACCATAATAGCTGTGTACCCGTTTGATTCAGGCAAGTCTGTAATGAAATCAACTGAGATATCCTGCCAGGGATGTGAAGTGGCTGGAAGAGGAATAAGTTTACCAGCGGGGGGTTGATTTCCCGATTTAGAGGTGGCGCAGCCATGACATGAATCAATGAACGTGTTGACATCTTTTGAAATCCCAGGCCAGCTGTAATGTCATTGGATCGAGGCGAGAGTGCGGGATCTTCCGGGATGCCCAGCAATCGGGGATTCATGATATAATTTAAGGATTTCAGATCTCAGATCTGGGGGTACGAAGACTTGTTTCTTGGCATTAACGTAGCAGCCAAGGGAGGAGTCAAGATCATAACCATAGTGGTCTCCATTGAATTCACACGAGTGTTCGACGATCTTATCGAAGATCTCGGGGGAGAGAGTAGCCTGCTTAGCGAACAAAGCCAGAGGTAGAACTGTGACATTTTTGTTTATGTCCTCAGTGGCTTCATCATGGTCAGGACGGCGGGACAATGCATCTGTGCGACCATTTGTGGATCCTGGTTTGTACAGGATTGAATAATTATACTCCATTAAAAACACATGCCAGTGTGCTTGTCGTGGGGACAGATCTTGTGGTTTTTTCCAGAATTCTAGATTCTGGTGATCGGTCCATATTTCAAAGTGATCTCGGTCAATGAGATGATGATGCCATTCCTTCAAGGTGCGGATGATGGCAAGCAACTCCTTGTCATAGACTGGGTAGTTGCATTCAGCGGAGTTGAACGAGTGTGAAATGAAACTGGCTGGGTGCCAGTTTCCATCTTTGAGTTGGTAAGAGAGCACAGCTCCTGATGTGATATTTGATGCGTCGCATTCAATGCGAACGGGATGAGAAGAGTCGGGGTACGTGAGAAGTGGTGTGGAGGTGACAATTTGTTTGAGTTTGTTAAATGCTGCTTCACATTCTTCTGTCCATATGTATGGTGTGTCTTTTTTTGTTAAATTATTAAGTGGTCTAGCCGCATCGGTGAATCCTTGTATAAAACGACGGTAGTAGTTAGCCATTCCTAGGAATGACTGTAACTGTTTGAGATTTTTTGGTTGGGGCCAGTTGGTGATGGCTTTCACTTTTGGTTCCTGCATCTCTATCCCCTCTTTAGAAACGACCATACCGAGGTAGTCCACTTTATCCTTGTGGAAAAAGCATTTCGATGGTTTTAAATATAGGTCATTTTCACGTAATCATTTAAGAACTTCACGAACTACTTCTACATGTTCTTCTTTTGTCTTTTTCGATGTGAAGATCATAATGTCATCGATATAAATTACGACCACAGCATACATGTCGGAGAAGATGTCATTGACCATATTTTGGAATGTTCCTGGAGAGTTGCACATGCCAAAATACATCACTAGGGGTTCATAGGCGCCAATCAGAGTTGTGAATGCGCCCTTCCATTCGTCACCTTCTTTGATGTGAATGTTATTGTAACCCCATCGTAAATCCAGGATCATGAACATGTCTGCGCCCTTGAGTCGATCAATGAGCGTGGGAATTAAGGGGAGGGGGTAATTGTTTTTTTTGGTATGTTCATTGAGATATCTGTAATCCATGACCATATGCTTTTTTCCGTCTTTTTTCGGTATAAAGAATACATGAGAGGTTTGATCCGATTTGGATGGTCGGATGTAGCCTTTTGCCAGCTCCTTTTCTATAAATATATGGACTTCTTCTAGTTCTGTGTCTGACAAGGCAATAATATGACCCTTTTTCTTTACAAAGTCAGGGTTGAGTTCGATTGCGTGATCCCATGGTTTGCATGTTGGCATATGGTGGGATTCTTGTTCTGAAAATACATCCAAAAAGTCCCAGTACTCTTTGGGAACCTCATTTTTTAGTTTTTCTTCTTCTTTGGCCGGAATCAACCGAAGTTCCATAATAGGATTGGCATGGCATCGATCCATGCATCGAGAGAAGGTAATTTCTTTGTCAACCCAATTGACATCAGGGTTATGGCAGGCAAGCCAATTGTAACCAATGATGAGATCTTGGTTTCTGTCATATCCATCATTCCGCTCCTAATCGTGCCTCCTCCGCCCATCCTCCGACCTTCTCTGGTCATCTCCAGCCTCCCTCGCATGTCCTCTGCCCATCATCATCATTCCTCCCTTGGAGTTACACCCCGGAGTTCGTACCTCCGCTCGGATTAACCTCGGTTTTACCTCGGCCATCATCGGACTTACTATATATCATCCGTATCGTTGTCCCTCTTACATGTTTCATCTGTTACTTGACATTTGACATCTGTTGTTCATATCCCTAACACTCCTACATGTTTCAGTCACACTTGACATCTGTCCTCCTTATTCCGTACCTTACTCCGTCCGTACTTAAGGACTGCATCTCCCATGTATATTCCTTAGTACAAATATCGAACAAGCCAATCTCCTCTCGTGTCCAATTCCCTCCTACGTCTCCTACCCTCTATTCCTATGAAGTCCAAGGACCCGGACCTATACAAGGGTGCAACACATAAGTCCTGCGCTAACGTCCTCCTAAGTTCTCCTACTCCGTCTCCTCCGTTTTGGACCTCTGGTCCTTCCCCGCCACTTAGCCCTTCATCCCTCTAGATCTCCAGTCGGACTTGCCGGACATCATTCAGAAATGAGCTTGGAGACTATGGAGTCTTAACAGTTTCCCAGATACGATATGAATGCGTCTATAGCTTCCACATGGGGGTTACCATTCTTATCCTTGACTATAATTGTTAATGCCACTTTTTTGCGAATTCGGCCGATGGCTTGATCGGATCCATCAGCGTTGAGGACATGGAATTCTTGGCCAAGCGAGACTCGTTCTAACTTGTTATCATTGACGTAGGCTGAGTCGATGAATGTGTGAGTTGCCCCTGAATCGAGTAAGGCCGGGGTGGTGCCTATCTTGGTTCAGCACCTATTGTCTTCATGGATGGCGAATCCATATACGGTTGTGTCGAGTGCGAACTCGACAGGTCCTTGTGACCTGGCATAGCCAGTCGGTGCGAGGGTTTCATAAATATCATAAATGTGAAGAATGTCCGATTCATCTGAAGTACTGTTATGTAATTTTTTTGTTTTTATGGTGGGAGAATTAAGCACTGCTTTATTGTTGGCAGCCACGCCCTTTTGGGACACTCCCTCAACTTTACAGGAAGTATTAAATAATACAGGGGGAATGTAGCTACTACCATTTGAGCTGCACACCTCATTGTTCTTAGGCTCGTGGATAGGTAAACAAGAAAAAGAATTATGGAAAGAATTGTCTATGGGAACTACGTAATTGGATCTAGATTCACCTCACTGGGATCTAGATCGTGCTAATTTAAAGAGACCTTGGTTTTGGACTCTTTCTTGCTTTCTTGGGCGATTCTCACTCACCAGTATGCCTCAGCATCTTTATTGTCCCATGAGGAGTGGGAACCCAAGTGGCCATGACTGGGCCGTGCAGTTTGTGTTGATACAACGAGGGCGGAGGAAACAGGGGGAGTGGGAAGTGGTCATGACGAGTAACGAGGTCATGAGGGGCCAGGTTGATCGAACTGGGAGTATGTTGGGTCTTGGAACATCTCCCTGTTCCTCATTTGGCGTGGCAGGGCGTGCGGGCATTGTGGTTCTTTGTACTCACATGCAATATGGCCAGTTTTCTGGCAATTGTAGCAAGTGATGTTGGCCCGTGCTGGCCTTGCTTGT
>JBBPJV010001173.1:0-10826 GCA_038088915.1 Sutorius aff. eximius
CGGAGTTTCGAAGTTCCAAAGTGGATCTGAGTCAGGTGAACCGGAAGTCATTAATGCGACGACACCGCCGCTCAGGTAGCGCGACTTCTGCGCAGTCGGTTCGCTCCGTGCATGATCGGGCACCGACCCCCCCTCCCCCAAAATCGAACGGTGGCCGCCGGTTTTCCACTGAGAGATCGCCCCCGGTCCCTGGAATGACAACTTCTATAGGCGCGCAAGCCGAAATGCTCCTTCGAGCGCCTCCTTCAAATGCTGCCGCTGAGAAACCAAGTTCCCCGTATGATTCTCTGTGGGTAATGATTGCTCCATTTAAACCGTGTCTTGATTCTTTATTTGACAGCTATGATATGTACTCTGGTGAGAGCAAACATACAAGTGCCGCAGTCGACGATATGGGAACGGAACGCGATACCACTGCCGACGCCATTCAGGAGGGCCCCGCGGTCGAAGTGATTGAAATGGCAAATGGCGAGACCATCTGGTACGTCCTCGTACCCTTTGTGCGAAAGTTTGGCTAACCCTTTTTCTAGGCAAATTGTCGATGGTTTGAGGGACGATGACATCGATTCTCTGTACAATGGCAGGATTAGCATGGGATCGAATCATTCGACAGGCGAGAATGGTGATGGTGTACAAATGTTCGTCAAGGAACACGCCAGGTCGACATCAAAAAGTGGCATTTCTTCGATCAATTCCAGGAAAAGGTCTTCTCAGAGCAAGTTCCGTCCTGAAACCAAAGTAAGTTCGTGCCTTTGTCAAGATTGCGCTGAATGCCAACATCCCGCGACTAGGTTTTTTATAGTTCTTCCGCACAGATAGGTCGCCTTATCGAGAGCCTTTCTCATGGGATGGACGCCGGCTCGTTCAACTTTATCTTTAATCAACCTCCTGACCACTCCACCGCGAGTTCCATCCATTCCGATACCGATACACAATGGACTATCGATGAAAGAATCGACCATATGCTTGGTACCTTCGATTCCTGATTGCTGGATTTATTATGGACGTTCTCTCCTTGATGGTTTCCCTATAACGTTCGTTTCCTTGATTGCCGATTTACATCTGTCGTCGTCACTATACCCGTATTCGTACAAACTATGGGATATAAATAAGTGGTATTATCGGAATCCTCGTCAATCTTAGATTATTCCATATTCCAGTCCAAGTAGCGGTTGAGATTAAGTGCGAGAAGTGCCTCCAGCAGAAACAACCCGTCAGTGAAGCTATATTCCAAGGTGCCATGGGAGGGGCCGATGGGTGTAGCCTGGGGCTGATGATGGTACACAGCAATCGGTGGGGTGCTGGGAGCCGCGTACAACTTGAAAGCGACGGTGAAAAAATAAACACACGAGAACCAGCAAATGACGGTACCTCGTAAGAATTGGCATCGCGATAAGAGCGGCGCCATTCATAGGACCCGCCATTGTACGAGTCGAAGCGGCGGGCACTGCGTGGAACAAGAACAAAAAATGCGGTCAGCGCTCCTCGGCCTTTCTTTTCGTTGACTCGACGAAAAAAGGCGAGGAAGAGGGACTCACGTGGGAGAAGAAGGCTGGACGAGGTTTTCTATCGGAAATTCCCTGTCGCCAATGGTGGCCATGCCGAGGGTGCTGTTGGTCGTATCCCAGTCGAACGCGGCGACGGGCGTTTGGTCGCTACAAATCTGAAACAGACGTGATCAGTTGTGACGTACTTGCATGCGCTCATACTGCCACAGGCGAAGGACGGAACGCACCGTCGTCCGCGTCGAGGTAGGGGACAGCACGGCGGTCTCGAATTCGAAAAAGACGGGGCGTTCGTCTTCCCCGATGATGATGCACCCATCACGGGGGTCGTCCCTGCCAGTGAAGTAAATCTCGAATCTGAAGGCCATTGCGATGTATGCGACAAGTGGGGGGGATGTTGTCCGACCAACCCAAAACGCATGGCTTCATATATGCCAAAAAAAAAAAGGTCAAGAAAAAAAAAAAAGAGTGCATGAGCGACATTCAGCTTATTCGGTCCTTGAACTGGCTGCGCCCCTCCCGTGATTTCCTGGGAGGATTGCCGGTCGGACAGAAAATGCCTAATTGATCGTGGCGCACTCATGTCTTGGGAGGTACGGATGGAGAAAACTGAGATCTACGCAAAAGCATCCGGAAAGAAATGCGGTCGGTGCATCTTCCTTGCAGGCTGCAAGCCCCTCCGAGGCTTCGACGAAGCGATCAGTTTCAAGTTGCACAGCTAAAAAGGCTAAGTAGTACTTCCCGAGAGCCTTCCGATTCTGGGGTTCAAAATGGGGCCAATAGACTGGATCAGTGGCCGAGTGGCAACCAGTCAAGTTGCATGTTTTCCATGGTCATCCAGGGGCATTTCACAGCTCTGAGAGATGTCATTTGGACGAGTATGTAAAATGGAGGGCAAAGCAGCAAGCAGTGGCTTCACGTAATATGTATTTCCCGAAACGCCATGCAGTGTCACGTTCACGAGTTTACCTTCCAGAGTGGCCGCTTGCGCATTTTACGGGTGACGTGAACCGCACTTCCACTCATGTGACCTCCACCAAACGCAAGCACCACCGTTTCCTCTGATCCATGCCCTAGCGCAATGCCCTTCTTCCTCAGCTCTATAGCATCCTTCGCAAACTTGAAGCGACACTGATCGGAGCCTGTATTACGAGTGGGTCAAGAAGGCGTGTAATGATGGGCGACGGTCGGCACTTCAAACACGCACCAATTTGGAAAGTGGGTGATTCCACAGCCGCCTTAAACACGTCGAAGGGAACACGAGAAAATACCTGCAGTAATGTATCGCGGCCAGGATGTCCCTGTGAGGGGCCAGATTCGGCACCTGCGGAGGAATAGACTTCCAACGTGTTGGGAAGTGTAACCACGAGAAAATGGAAGACATCTTCTCGTAGTCTGCGGGCGTATTGTCCAAACACAGACGTCAGAGGTGGTTGAGGGGTCAGTGACCCGTCCGATGACAGAGGAATGTTATTGATGAAATCGAGCCATTCTGTAATTGTTTCCACACTGATGGACTGCCTGCAGACCCCATATGCATATCCACACAGATCCTCCATCCCACCGAGCAAACATCCGGCCGCGAGAACGCCTCGTGCATTCTCGGGCCGAATAAGACTGATGGAAACGGGAGAATAAAGGTACCCCAGTGCTAAGGGGAGAGTCGGTCATTAACGGTCTGGGCCTGCCGATGCATAAAGCATTACCTATGGCGAAACCCTGTAAATGTATCAAATCAGCGTCAAAGATTATGGGAGGGGGTAAAAGATCCATTCAGCACGGCCTCCGAGGCGGTGGTGGTGCATCATGAGAACAACAGTGGCCCGTCTCCAAATGGCGAGCGTTTGCAGACACGCTCGACTTCTGCTCAGCCACTGACCGCACACGGTGGCAGAAATGAACGAGACATGAACAATTTGCGGAGAAGACGTACCTCGTGCGTAACCTCTGGTTCATGACCAAGCTCCACATATATTACGCGTTGCCCTCCTGTTTGTGGAGAGGTGGACATTAAGTGGGCAAGAAAGGGAGAACGGGACAAAATTATCGCATGAAGACGATAGGAATTTTGGTGAACATGCTAGGTTAGGTTCAGCAACAGCTGGAAAGTCCCAGGAAGAGAATTTCCTACAAGGATCGTGTCTGCGTAATTCTAATGTCATGTGAGACTAGTAGGCGCTTTCCATGAAGATACAAGTACCCACACCGGTCTGAAAGCCTGCATGATACAAATGGTTTACAATCTCTTCATTGTGCAAATGGTACGGTGTACTGGGATGGCACCGAGTCCATCGGCGGTTGAAAGACGAACAGGAGAGGATACTCACTGCGAATATCCGTTAGATACAGGAAGTGGAGATACAACTGAGCCGTTTGCATCATCGTCAAACGAGTTTTCGGATTGATGAAGGGTGGATTGAGTTACGCCATTAGTGCGAGAATGACCGTTCAAACCGACGTAGGAAGCAGAAGATGCAGAATTCATGACAGACACCAGACCGACTCTGACCAACAAAGCCAACAAGATTCGCTCATTGACCGTGACTGGTACATACGTGACAGTCACAACTTAGTCACAGGTGATATGGCACCAGCTCGTAAAGTCAGCGAAATCCATCACCGTTCCAAAACCGTGTTCATCGCCAACCATCGAAACGAAATGTGTCATGAGATTGTGCACAACTCCCCATCTCTCGGCTTCTGACCCACGGATTGCTGGGTAGGGTGGCGGTTCGGCAAGATACTGGGGTGCCTTGGAGCTGTTCGACCCAGAAACATCAAGCTTTATCGGAATTGATGATTATGGGGTGAATTTCTCCCTGCCCCGTGGAATAGGGGATCAGTGTAAATTTGGCTTACCATGTGAGATCTGTCCGATGCAAAGTTATCCAGATACACGTTACCAGGGATCACCCTAAAGAGGCTAATGAACCTTAGTGGTCTCGTTAGTGAGATAAGAGTCCGAATGTTCCTCACCTCCGATGTTCCAATGGAGCGCCTGCGCCCAATGGGAAGGTCGCATCAACATACACTGGACAAGATCCGGAATGAACTTGCGAAAGGGACGGCCGGACCACATTGGCCACACGTACCTTTCCAGTGGCATGGGATGGAGAGACGGGTGTCAAGGTCATAAATCCAAGTGCCTTGCCCGTCGGTCTGACTCCAGTTCGGTGATCGGCTACGCACTTGCGGGCGCTCGCGCAGCGCTAAGACGACGTGATAATCCCATATTACCGCAGTATCCCAGGATGATCCCATACGCTGGTTCTGCAACACCACCTGTACATGAGATGAACTTCAGGATCTTGATATATGAATGCACGTTCAAGTATCAGTACCGTTTTCGTCGGATTGGAGATAAATACAGCAAAGACATCCCACTGCTGTTCACCCCCCGATGGGGTCAGAAAACGTTTTGTAAGCAGATATATGTTTTCTTCGCAATAGCAACTTGTGTACACGCTGTGGGTGCAGTCGGGGAGCGTGGAAGTAAATTCCATTAGCTAGAAATTGGCACTCCGCCATGTATGGCCCACTGACCCCCAGGACCATGCGGTCCTTGTAGCGTGTGCATTGGCAAGGCTCAATAAATAAACTTTCTTGCGGATCGGAGCCGGTCGTCGCATCACCATTGGTCAGTTCCACTTATTAGCACGATAATGGAACATTTTCAATTAGGGGTTCAAAGTTGGCAGGGTGGCACCGCGCCCTTCCCTTGGGAATCGATTTCCGCTCACTGACTTGATGCTCCTCGGCCGAGGCTGGAATTGGGTCGGAAAACACAGCAATGAAATACTCCAACGCCGATTGCCTCGTCATTTGTAAGCACTGCATTTCGGTAATGGTTCGCACCGGAGCTCTTCGTGCAAAAAGGAGTGTAACTCATCGGATAATCTCTACCCCACGGGATGTAATTCTCTGGATCGGGCCGCAGACCTGTGTTAGGAGCAGAAGTAGTTCGGGTTGCAATTCAGGTTCATGGGAGTCGCATTGCATGTCGCCTTTCTCAAACGTTCCCAGCTGTTTATCAGTCCCAGTAAATTTAGTAGCCACGCTTCGCAATGACGTCTTGGACCCCCCTTTACGGCGCAATAACATCCGCGAACACAGTAGCGCTACGGGCCGGTGCAATTATGTTCTTGACATAGATGGGGGCAGTGGACCATGTGTAGTAAATTTGTGGGAGATTACCGATATGGCTAGCGTATCTTTTGCATCGAAATATGCACCGAGTTATCAATGGGTCAGCATTGTAGGACTCTCGAATTGGGGACCAAGGGCGAGTTAACCAGACCTCGTGGAAGTGCTCTGGGGCCTGAGGTATCGGAAACGAGGAGGAAAAGCAAAAGCATAATCACATCTTCGCATTGGAGATCCGCACAATCGGGCACTAGATTAATACCAATGTCTGGATGCCTTTCACACAAAGCAGTGTGAATTCCGGGCTGTATATGATTACAGCCGAGTGGAGAAAGTTTTAGTTGATTCATTCCAGCCTGCGAAGACTGTCAGATGGGGTCGGGATTAATTAGCGAAGCCGGAAACTTACTTGAGCTTGGAGGAAACCTCTGGAAGCAATGTGTACATATACCATAAGGTTTGATACGAATGGAGTATTTACACACATTGACAATATTGTCCTCATGGGTTCCAGTGTTCGGAGCATAACTTGACATAGGGAGTCAGGGGAACAAAGTGGGTGGGCTGATTGTGTGCAAAATATCCGTCAAATAATAATCGTTGCATTCTAGGGAATATTAGTGATCAAGCAAGCGGCACTCCCCAACTGCCGGCGAACATCATGATAGTCCACATCATGGGCTGCAAAACGAGATTGGTCGGTAAAGATTCCAATGTCAGGGTACGGAGGGTGAACTTCAAGCCCCGACGAGACGGTCGGAACTCACAGTCTTCAACCTCCCCCCATCTCTCCATCTGGCTTGCTACCTCAACTTGAGATGCAAGGGCTGCCTGCTCTGCGGTCAAATGGCGCCTAACGAGGGCCAATGCAATGATGAACGATTTTGTGACATGGATGGCCCGCTCCATGGCTTCAGACAAAAGCATGGTTAGTATATCGGTTTAATATCCGTAGGCCATGACCCACCTGCCATCTCCCAAGGGTCCATCTGCGCCAAAACATTACCGAGAACTTGGCGCGTTCGCTCTGGTTGTGAATGAAATAAAACGGATCGGTGAACTTGTAGCTCGACACTAAATGTACCCCTAGCCCAATCTAGGAGAGGGTCCCAATGTATATTCTGCAGCCTAACCAACGGTTCAGGATCGTCATGGTGAAAACTGAGTACGCATGTAAGTACCACCTCATCCCACCGTGTATTAGCATACCAGATGGTGTCGGTGTCCAGATAGTTTAGCAGTGCTTCTTGGACCTCTGAACGGGTGTCTTTGTCCCGTAGGGAGTCGACAGCTCTGGACGCGATGGACGTCTAAAAAGTCCGCAAGTCCTTCTCAAACACTCAACGGGACTACCTACCATTGGCAGCGCGTGGGGCTTCAATAACGTTTCCTGGTTTTCCCATTCGTTGGCGATGAGTGCGGCCACCAGACGTTTATTCTCCGGCAGCAGTAGTGTCTGCCCGGATTGCGTCTTCAGCGCACGCCTGTCTAATGTGACAGCAATCCCATCTGTCCTGCTATCAATCCCGACGGTTTTCCAAAATCGCCTCAGCGTTTTTTCAGCACCTTGGGGTCGACTTGAGCACAGGTTAATACAAATTTGATTAATGACACACGGGTGGTTTCCGAAATCGCTGGATCTCCCTGGGCTGCGGTCACATAGCTCCTGAAGGTCAATCTTGGTGGGGGCTTCCAAGGAGCCCATGCGGACGCCCGAGATATGAGACTTGGTCGCACCCAACACTGGGACATAGTGCGTCGGTACCAGGACGTGTTCGTGCACATTGCCCAGCCTAAAAACATAGTATGAGCACGTGACCATTTAATGTGACGTCACGTGTAGGGGCCGTAGTAGTAGCTCTACTGCCACTACGATGAAACGGAAGATGGTCGTTGGGCCTTCTAGTACAGGCCAACAACCCCGGATCTCCTCATTTTTCTCCCAAAAGCCTGTGCAGAAGAAGCGTTCACACTCCCCGATTGACCTGACCGCCGAAGATGCAGAAGTCACGAGACAACCACCCATTAAGAAGCTGAAGGTAGAAAAGGGCAATTCCCTGGCAGATCAGTGGCGTTTTGACACCAAACGAAATCCTTCTACTGAGAGACCCGTCGCGGGGGATGAAGAAGACAAAAGGAGGCGTCACGAGCAATTCAAGCGCGTACTTCTTGCAGAGAACAGCGGCTTTGCACGCCAACGATTTCATGGTGAGCAGGGAGCTCAGCTGTCCGACGACGACTCTCTCCAGGATCAAGATGAAGCTTCCGGGTCCGATGCCTCAGACGAAGCATTCAAGAACCTTGCGGAAATGTTCTCTCACAAGTCTACCAAAAGGAAGGGTAAGACACCGTTCGCATCTTCAACAAAGAGTAAGGGAACACCGGAGGTGCTTGGGCCCAGCGGACAGTCATACACACCCGCCGAATTACAGGTAAGTTTGATCGATTGTTTGTACGTTGCTTTTAGTAATGTTCTCGCTCAATCATAGTCGTTGAAATTTATCGAGGATCATCCCGGAGTGGTTCTAATGATTGAACTAGGATATAAATACTATTTCTACCAAGAGAGCGCTTCGGTGTGATATTCTTGCTCATTGGGCCAACACCCTTGTTTATTCTTATCGTCAGATTGCCAGCCAGGAACTTGGCATCGTCGCATACCAGCGTCGTAATCTGCTGACCGCTTCAATCCCAGTCCATCGCCGTGATATACACCTCAAAAAGTTAGTCTTCAGATGCCTCGCTCTGGAAGAGCTCATACAGGACTAGGCTTCTCTCGCAAGGATATAAAGTTGGAATTGTCGAACAAATCGAGACTGCAGCACTTAAAAAAGCCAGTGAAACTAGGAATACGCTTTTTGAAAGAAAGCTGACACATCTGTACACGGCCACGACGTAAGGCGATGTGGAACACCCATTTTTCTCCGTGTGGTGACAAACATTCACAGTTATGTTGATGAGCTCGAATCCGCTGATAGTTTAGACAAACATGCGGCCCCCCCTCTTGTTTGTCTTGTGGAGGTTTCCGTACAGGATCCTTCCGAGGATCGTGTATCGATAGGGATGATTGTAATCACACCCAGCACAGGGGATGTTGTTTGGGATGAATTTGAGGGTAAGTTCAAGCATATCGTAAATTCCTCTCCTTCACGTTGAGTGGGTTAGACACTGTCATGCGCTCTGAACTCGAGGTCAGTCCAAAATGTATCTTTTTTGCAGGATGATGGTACCCACAGAAATTTTAGACCAGGCTCGTCCACACTCGACCCGCTGAGTTGGTGCTTCCTGAAGAAGGTCTGAGTAAGCTCACGGAAAAAGTCCTACGCCACTTTGCTGGGTCAGTATTTCCACCATCCACCCTTAAAAGGTTAAATTTGTTCTTCCAGATCAATCCACAGTGGACAGAAAATACGGATTGAGCGCTACAAGAATAGGATGGAATTTTCTGTGGCGTTTGACTTCGTGGCGGAATTTTATTCTAGCAAGACGAAAATTAATTCTGAGGACCTTCCAATGGGTGAGTTGGCCCTCGTGTCATCGGGGAACGACTCGTGATATTTTGCAGATGGTGTACTTGGAGTCATTGCGGGCCTTCCCCAACAGGTTGTGGTTTCTCTGGCCCATGCTATCAAATACCTCTCGTCCTTTCGCATTGCAGGCGCCTTCCTTGGCGCTAGGTTTTTCACGAAATTTTCAAATAGAACACACATGCTTCTGAATGCCAGTACATTGGCAAATCTGTTTGTGCCTTAATCGCCACTAAATTCGAGCCTAACCTGGCCTTGTAGGGAAGTATACCAAAACCAGACAGATTATGCTACCAAAGGATCTCTGATTTGGGTGCTTGATCGCACAACCACCAAATTTGGTGCAAGGTTGTTGAAGAGTTGGGTTGGTCGGCCACTCATCGACAAGCGGTTAGTCTTCGAAATCATATCCGCCCTATTGGAATCACACAGTCACGCCTATAGACTGCTCCAAGACAGGATGGACGCTATCGAGGAGATAGTTACCAGTCAATCAGAGAAGTTGGTTACTCTTCGACAAGTCTTGAAGAAACTGCCGGACCTCGCCAAGGGGCTGTGTCGCATTCAGTACGGCAAGGTCAGATTTCTTTCGGTCCTTATCCAATCTGTTCAAACCTCTCGTAGTGTTCCCCTCAGGAGCTTGCCGTCCTGTTGCCTGCGCTAAACAGGGTCGCCACTGCGTTTGATGGCTTTGAAGAGGGTTCCTTGGGCGACTTCGGTTCTAGATTGTTGAATGAAATAGTTGTTTCCTTACCGAAACTCAAATCCCCTATTCGGGAGTACTTGGGTGCAATTTCCCTCAAGAGTGCTATCGAAGGAAAGAAGGAGTCCTTGTGGAGAGATACGGAGCGATTCCCAAAGATCGTAGAGTTCGCATTGGTGAGTCCTCACCGGATTCATTCGTACATTGATTTTTTTACCCATCCAGATGATTCAAACCGTTGAAAGTGAGCTCGAAGAACAACTGAAGCAAAGTATTGTACATTTCTCCCCCTGTGGTAACCCACACACTGATACGCCCAGTCCGCAAGATTCTTAGAATGCCGTCCCTCCAGTGGGCCAGCGTGCTGGGGACTGAAGTACGTTACACGTCTCATGATATGTGTGGAACCCTGACATTGCCTAGTTTCTTGTAGAGCTCAAAAAGTCCGAAAAGAGAGAGCCTCCGGTAAGCTGGGACCTAGTATCAAGGTAAGTATCCATAAATTATACAGACAAGATATGTATTCATGGTCTATCACAGCACAAAGTACTACAGGCGATATCATACTCCTGAGGTCAAAAAGCTGATCGAAGAGAGGGCGAGATACAAGGAATCGCTCACCGCCGAAGCGAACAAGGCGTATAGCACCTTCCTGGAAGAGATCGCCCAAACTCATTATTCCCTGCTGCGTGACGCTATCAACAAACTTGCAATCGCGGATTGTCTGTTCAGCCTCGCGCACATCGCGTTGCAAGATGGCTATGTGCGACCTGAGCTCACAGACGAAGATGTACTCGACATCATAGACGGCCGCCACCCCATGGTCGAAGCATTGAGGTCTGACCCGTTTGTACCCAACTCTCTCTCGATGGGCGGAGGCTTCCCTTGCAGTGTCATCATAACGGGACCGAATATGGGAGGCAAAAGCTCTGCAGTCCGAATGGTTGC
>JBBPJV010001174.1:0-10811 GCA_038088915.1 Sutorius aff. eximius
TTCCTCTTACAGATACTACTTTCCTGTGCTCGCCTTACTATATAAGACTCGCGCCTTCCTTGTAGTATTCCTTATGCTAGTTCCTACCTGGTACTTAGGACATAGTACTCCCGTACTTGTCTAGTCCCATCTCTGTCTATTCCCCATGTCTATACCTCCGATATCACAATACTAGCTTTTCTTCCTTCACTGCACTGCGTGCATTTCAGTCGACCCTCAGTCTGGCACTGCAACCACCACCATCCTTCATGTCTCCCTTCATGGTCTTTCCCTGATCCATGGACTCTCTCTCTGAATCCCACACTATCATTAAGTCTTCGCCCTTATCAGCCTGTGGTTGATCGTCTTCGTCTTGCTTCAGTTCCCCGAAGCCTTCCTCACCCCAACTTGATGTTGGCCTTCATCCTCGTCCCCTACAGTATCCCTCCTGCAGTTTCCTCGTCCTCTGGCCTTCCTTCTTGGCCCCCCGATCATCCCTTGAACCCTCTCAGGTTCCTACACCTTCCAGCCTGTCCATCTATCAGGCTCACATCATTTCTCCTCCTGGTAGTCCTTTCCAGGATCTCCGATCTCTAGGAGTACTGTGCTCCTTGCCACTGGGTGGAGCAACAGCTCCATACCTTCCACCCAATCCCTCAGGGGCTTGGTCGTAACACTATTGGCTGTACCTTTTGTTATCTATTGTACCATGTCCCACGATATATTAGTCATGTATTAGTAATCCTCTTGACATATGTATATATACCTGGATGCTACTACGACTGTTCCCCAGTCTAGTTCACTTGGGCATTATCTGAGTTCTATCCTAGGCCTTAGTGGAATATCTAGTTCTCCTTTCATCTTCACCCATGGTCATCATATCACGTGTATTCCTCTTCATCATAAAATGTGCCAAGCATCATACTTGGTCCTCTTTAGGGTTTCACCTTGTTGCTCCATCTTGCTTAGTTTAGAGCTTGTTTCACTTGAACTAGACTTCTTTATGAGGTTGAACCCATGACTCCAGGGTTAAGGAGAACAAGTAGCGAGCACTGCTTGAAGGGCTCTGGGCATACACCCGATAAACAGTAGTCATACACTCGTCCGGTGTCACAAATAAGGATAATATTGTTCTGCCCATAGTACATCAGGGCCCCCTCTCTTGTGTAGCTGCAAGTGTGTCTAGTGATTGGTGTGATGGTGCTAAAAAGCCGTCTTTACCCCAGTTCCCCCCACATTGGAAGTGACATAAAAACACCGACTTCTTAGGCATTTCCTGCACCATCATGTCAACAGTTTCTCTGCAGCTGCCTCCGGAGACTTAGTTTTTTTTTATATGCTCCCACACCGTTTGGATCCTTTCAAGATCCAGGATCTAGAAGAATTCCTTGCCCCCCTCACTGCACTCTACCCTAATGGAGATCCAACTGTTCTCTTTGCCCACAACTGGCTTGCAAATATTTGGTGGGATAAACAAATTCGTCCCCGCGACCGAACAGTTCTTGCCACAAAGGCAACAAGGTCTCTCTGTCCATCGCATAAACTCCGACCCCCTTACCGTCTACCTCATACCATCTATTACTACAGACAATGAGTGCCTCCTGGCAGGACATCAAAGATGAGATCAATAAGATCTCGAATACAATCAAGGCCAAAGACATGGCCAAAGGCTTCGACAAGAAGTTTTCCGACCTTGGGATCTGGGACGGAAAACATGCCACTTTCAAAAAATGGTGGCTCTTCATGGAATTATGGGTGTCCACCCAAAAATGGCACCCTCTACACGAAGACAAGGAGAAGGCCACCATGGTCTTAATGAGGGTGTCAGGCGATGCAAGCGTGTTCACCCATCTATGTATTTCCAAGGGATTAGTCAAAGATAAGTGGCCTGAATGGGATGAGCTCAAGAAGGACATTGAAAAGTACTTCAAAATCTTGGACTACAAAGAACAGGCCTATTTCAAACTCGAAAACCTCTGGCAAGGAAACCACCGAACAATGGAGTTTCTCAACAAATTCCAATTCCTAAAAGAGGAAATCGAGATTGATGATGAGACAGCCATACGACTCCTGCAGAAAGCTGTCAATTACAAAATTTACATGGCAGTCCTACAAAACGATGGTGACCTAACCTTCAAAGAGTCGCTCAACAAATACATGGAGATGGGAGAGCACTTTGAGCACATAAGGTTTGAACAAGGACAGTGGTTCATTCCTTTCCAAAGACAAGGACCCCAATGCTTCACTGCGATTGGAACACAACCTGGACACGGAGCCCCAATGGAAATAGGGGCACAACAGGCGAGACCAGCATGGGCCGACATCACGTGCTACAATTGCCAGAAAACTGGCCACATTGCACGAGAGTGCAAAGAACCCCAATGCCCATGTTATGACCAAGCCCCTGAGGGATTGGGCGGAAGGTTCAGAGCTGTTGCTCAACCCAGTGGGAAGGAGCACAGTACTCCAAGAGGTTGGAGATCCTGGAAAGGACTACCAGGAGGGGGAACGGTGTGAGCCTGATAGACAGACAGGCTGGACAGTGTAGGAACCCGAGAGGGTTCAAGGGATGGTTGGAAGGCCATAGAGGAAGGCCGGAGGACGAGGAGACTGCAGGAGGAATACTGCAGGGGACGAGGGCAAAGGCCAATGTCAAGTTGGGACAAGGAGGACATCAAGGGATCGATGTGCGACAAGGACTGTCAGTCTCAAACTGATGAACAGAGGGCTTAATGATAGTGAAGGGCTTCTAGAAGAAAGCCTGGGGATCAAGGAGAGACCATGATGGGAGACCCGAAGGATGGTGGTGGTTGCAGTACCAGACTGAGGGTTGACGAGAATGCACACAGTGCAGTGATGAGAGAAAAGCTAGTATTGGGATTTCGGAGGTATGGACATGAGGGATAGGCGGAGGAGGGACTAGGCAAGTATGGGAGTACTATGTCCTAAATACCGGGTAGGAACTAGCATAAGGAATACTACAAGGAAAGTGCGAGTCTTATATAGTAAGACGAGCGCAGGAAAGTAGTATCCGCAATAGGAAGGAAAGAATAAAGGAGATACTAAGGTATATCCCGACGGAGAGCTGAGAGGGGAGACAGAGAGATCTATGCTAAGAATACAACGGACGACCGTGGGTCCGAGGGCGAGAGATCTATGGTAGGAATACAACGGAGAGCCATGGGTCCAGGGTAGATGGGAAGGAAAGGAATAGGCCATATTAGGATATCCGGCAATAAAGGGAAGAGGGACACCGGGATTCCGTAAAGGGGACTCATGTAGGACACGAGGAGAAAGACAATCTAAGATGACGAACTATGAGGTGAGTCATCGGAAGCGGTAGTCCATGATCCGTGCTGATGGCGTGGGAATGGCTATGAAAAGGATAATAGTCACGTGAGTAAAAGAATCACGTGATGGGAGAAATGTAGTCCATGGGGTTCGGACACCGAAGTGTAGGAACGGCTACAAGGTCTGCCGTATAGCGAGCATGGGAATGCGGGCTAGACAGTGAGACGAATGAGAAGCCAAAGGGGTCTACAGGGTAGCGAGCATTGGGAATGCGAGCTAGACTGTGAGACGAAGGAAATAAGAAGGGAAACAAATCGTAACAGCCCACACCCCCCACCATGCCAAGTTCATAACCGAGAGATGTATGACCCCACATACTCTCAATTCGATCAACCATCTTGTCCTCATTATTCCTCATGTCCTCTTCCCACCCCTCTGACATCCTCCGCCCTTGTCATTTCAAATCAAACTGCACAGCCCAGTCATGGCCACTCAGGTTCCCATGCCTCATGGGACAATAAAGATGCAGAGGCATACTGGAGGACACATATCACCCAAGAATCCAAAAAGGAGTCAGAGATTAAGGTCTCTTTAAATTAGCAAGATCTAGATCACAGCAAGGTAGATTTAGATCGGACTATGTAGTTCCTCTCGATTCTTCTTTCTCTAACCATTTCTCTTGCTTACCTATCCATGAGTCTAAGAACAATAAGGTGTGTGACTTGAACAGTAGTAATGTTTCTCCTGTACTATTTAATTCAAATACTTCCTGTAAAGTTGAGGGAGCATCCCGAAAGGGTGCGGCAGCCAACAATGAAGCTGTGCTTAATTCTCCCATCATAAAAACAAAAAAATTACATAGTGATGCTTCAGATATACTCCATATTTACGATATTTATGAAACCCTCGCACCAACTGGCTATGCCCGGTCACAAGGACCCATCGAGTTTTCACTCAACACAACAATCTATGGTTTCGCTGTCCAAAGTGGAAAATGGCACTGGACCAAGACAGGCAATACCCCGGCCTTACTAGATTCAGGAGCTACGCACATGTTCATTGACTCAACCTACATTGATGAACACAAGCTCAAACAAATCCTGCTAGGACGGGAATTTTGTGTACTCAATGCTGATGGTTCAGACCAGGCCATCGGAAGAATAACAGAAAAAGTGTCAATCACAATCATCGTCTGCAATGAAAAAGGAAACCCACATACAGAAGCAGTTGATGCGTTCATATCATTCCTGGGTAACCAAGATCTCATCATTGGTTATGACTGGTTGTCATGCCACAATCCAATCATCAACTGGGTCGACAAATCATTTCCTTCCCATGTTGCACTGATTGCTGCCATGCAGCACCTGCATTAGAAATGCATACAATACCAACCAAAGAAGTCAAAAAACTAAAAAATGAGGTTCCCAAAGAGTACTGGGACTTTTTGGACGTGTTCTCAGAACAAGAATCCCATCACATGCCCACCAGGAAGCCATGGGATCATGCAATTGAACTTAACCCTGACTTTGTCAAAAAGAAGGGTCGCATTATTGCTTTGTCAGATATGGAGTTAGAAGAGGTCCATGTATTTATAGAAAAAGAGCTAGCAAAAGGTTATATCCAACCTTCCAAATCGGATCAAACCTCTTCTGTGTTCTTTATACCCAAAAAAGATGGCAAAAAACGTATGGTCATGGACTATAGATACCTAAATGAACATATGAAGAAAAATAACTACCCACTTCCCTTAATTCCCATGCTCATTGATTGCCTCAAGGGCACTGATATGTTTATGACCCTGGATCTATGATGGGGTTACAACAACGTTCACATCAAAGAAGGTGACAAATGGAAAGGTGCCTTCACCACCCCAATAGGTGTTATGGTTTCTTTTTCCTTTCATCTTGTACTACTAGTTACCCTGCTCATGTCTACCACCTTCCTCTCCACAACCTCTTGCTCTAACACTTGCTGGTAGATGCTCTCTTCTCTTACTTAGGTTTCCCATCTTTCTTCACAGTTACATAATCTTATCCGGATGGGTAACTCTTTCCCATGAGCTATTACTATATAAACCTGTAGCCACTGTCTGTATTTCCTCATGCTAGTTCTCTCTTGTACTATCACCACCTGCAATCACTACTTGTCACTTAGGCTTTGCCTAGTGTGATCCTCCGAGACTAGCTCTCTTCATCGTCCACCTTCCTTCTACTAAGGGGGTAGTACTTTGGGTATTGTGTCCCATCCTTGACCACACTTTGTCCACTCTTCATCAGTGTATCAACACCACTCGTACTCCGTCCTTGCCAGTCTTCAACCCACTGAAAGTGGCCGTTCATCTTTACTTGTGTCTTGTTGCTACACCTTGAGCAACTCTTCATTATTTGTCCTCGTCAACCTTCATCCACATTGTCCTCAACCCTAAACCCTAGTGATTCTAGGTGGTCATCAGGAGCTACACCTGGTCCTACCCAGAACAGTTGTAACAATAGAACTAGTGTGTACTCGCATGGTTACCTTTGCATAAGCTGTCAACATTTCTCATTGAATCTACAGATCCTCTCCTTTGTGGAGATCCCCTATTCCTCCTAGACCTTCTTCACCTGTGCTTTCCCTGAAAAGCTCTCCAGTTACTTCACCATCCTGACCATCCACAGTGGCTGACGAATGCCCCACTTTGGAGACAGAAGAAACTCACCTAGCTCTGGTAACCAAAGCTCTAGCCTGCTCTCTATCCCTCTTGGAGTTCACATTGGTTAATACCAAGAGACCTACTACTCCACCCCTGTGGCAAGACCCACCAGAACAACCCACGGCGTCCTTCTCCCTCACCCCATATCCTCTTGCTCTCCCTCAACCTCCTCTCCCACCTATCTCTGCCAATCCCACTCGATCTTCAGGTACCATGTCTAGCAAACCAGTTGAGCTGCACATCTCTCCCCTGTCTGCCTTCGATGGGGACTATACCAAAGCCAAACCCTGGCTTGATAAAGTCCGGGTTTATCTCACCATTAACACTGAAATCTACAACTCCACTGCTAAGCAGATTGGCTTTGCACTATCCTATATGAAAACAGGCTCAGCACTCACCTGGGCACACACCTTCAGAACTAAGGCCCTAGCAGGCACTACCCTAGACCTTGGAATGTTTGACCATTTTGTACAGGAGTTCCGAGTGGCATTCAAACACCATGACACCGTGGCAAACGCATTAGCATGGCTAGCCACTACCAGAGTCAAGGCCAAAGGTGGGGACTACACCACTGCCTTACTCACATACAATGTGGACTTCCAGGCCAAGGTGGCCATTGCAGGAGTTACCCAAGAGTTGGTTCTCATCTCCTATTATCAGATGGGAATTCCCTCAGCACTAATGGAGAAAATCATGGGGTTGGAAACCATACTGACCACCATACTGGACTGGCAGAAGAAAGCCCTATCCATTCAAACATGGTGGGATCAAGCACAAGCCATCAAGAAACAACAAATGGTTCATCTCCCATACACCCCTCGAGCCCCACATGTCACACATCCAAAAGACCCCAACGCTATGGAAGTAGATGCAATCCAGGTTGGGAAATTGACACCTGAAGAGAGAGCTCGATGCATTAAAGAGAAATTGTGCTTCCATTGCTGAAAGCTGGGACACACTACCACCAACTGCAAGGTGACGTTCCCGCCTAGGAACAGAAATAACCCACCACCCCTCCCAGTTGTCAAACCAAAGGTACAAAAGGTGGAGACAGAAGAGAAGATTCCAAATCTAATAGAAATTGAGGATGATGATGAAAGTGAGACAGTCGGCTGAGTACAAATTGACTCGGGTTTTTAGAAAGGAGGCCTCAATCGACGCAAGCCCCCTCCTATACTTGTGCACAAGTTGTATTCCGTAGCGCTAAATCTATCCGAATTCCCCTACAACTTGTTCAACCTTCACACACTCTCAAAGCCATTGACACCTTTGCCCTCATAGACTCCAGAGTGGATGTCAATTGCATTGACATGATGTTTGCACGAAAACATGGAATATCAGTAACCTGACTCAAACAGCCAGTAATTGTATGGAATGTGGATGGATCCATGAACCGGTCCAAACAAGTCTTGTACTCAGCCCAGCTCTTCATCAACATCAATGGAGTCACCATGCAACAACACTTCCATGTCATGAGCTGCAGCTCCCACAATGTCATCCTTGGCATTCCCTGGCTAAAACAGGCCAATCCTCATATTAATTGGGAGAAGAGAATGCTGGAAGTTGATGAATCCAAAGACGAATCAAAGGAGCTTCATTGACTCTACAAGACCAACTTAGGACGACATGATTCCCATTTCAAAAAAACAGCGCCGTCCAAACCCATCAAGCATGTAATCCATTCTATGGAAACAGACCAACACCTGTTCAATTACATCAATGAATGGATGCCCAGGACATGGCAAATCGATACGAGACAACACGCAATCCACAGAGGATGGATATCCTCCAAGGATGGCTGATACCTCTCCATTACCTCGATCACGGCCACCACCACTTCCACCCAACTTACTGCCGATGCAAATAAAATCAAAGGCACCACCACTCTTTCCAAGGTTTTCTCCACATTCAAGGACATCTTCACAAAAGAGTCCTGTGACCATGTACCGCCATCCTGACCTTATGATCACGAGATCAACCTGAAACCCAACTTCAAGGCTAAGATCTCTACCCTGTACAAACTCAACACCACCCAAGAAAAAGCCTTAGACAAATTCCTTGAAGAGAACTTGAAAGCAGGAAAAATTTGACCCTTGCAGTTGGAACAGGCCTCTCCATTCTTTTTTGTCCAAAAGAAAGATGGCAAGCTGAGACCATGCCAAGATTATTGCTATGTTAATCAGCATACAATCTGCGATGGGTACCCCTTGCCACTCATCTCTTCCTTAATCGACAAATTGAAGGGATCTAACGTCTACACCAAATTTGACGTATGATGGGGGTACAATAACATATGTATCAAGGATGGCCATCAGTGAAAAGTGGCCTTCAATACTCACTAAGGACTCTTTGAACCCACAGTTATGTTCTTCGGACTTACTAACTCCCTGGCCACTTTCCAATGCTTCATGAATGATTCTTTTAGAGATTTAATCATGGAAGGGTGGCTTATTATCTATATGGATGATTTACTGATTTTCTCAACCAACGACAAAGTACACGAAGAATGTACTCGTCGTGTTCTCTAATGAATGCAAGAGTTAGACTTGCATCTCAAGCTAGAGAAGTGTACGTTTGTGGCTAATGAAATCAACTATCTCAGATTGGTAATCCGGGACGGACAATTGGCCATGGACCCTGTTAAACTCAATGGAATTAAAGAGTGGCCTGCACTCCAAACTCTCATGCAACTCCACTCCTTTCTGGGGTTCACTAATTACTATCAACAATTCATCCCAGACTATTCCAACCTAGTTCGACTCCTCCTTGCCCTCACCAAGAAAGACGTGTGATGGGAATGGACAGACCTGTGCCAACAAGCCTTTTTGCAACTCAAGCAGGAGTTCCAGGCAGAACCAGTCCTCGTCCTTCTGTTACACCTAGTCCTGTCATGGAGTAGGGCGTGACCATTTATACACGCAATGGGGTCAAGGTGTTCCGCAGGACTATGCACTAGCAGAGGGTCAAGGAGTCGAAGGGGTCCACAGGACTATGCACTAGTGGAGAGACGAGGGGTTCGAGGGGCTCCGTGAGAGTTTACTCGGACAGAGGAGTTTTACTTGCATAGTATTCTGGTTATGCTAAGACTAGAGTACAGGGATGCTAAGCAAGGGTCTATATACGATTACTACCGGATTTCGGGAAGTCTGGGGAATGGTGTGGAAGGATGACCCGAAGCAACGGTAGTACTATCTGATCGGTGGAAACCCTAAAAAGGGGATGCAGGTGAAATGGGGCAAACCCGGATGGAGACCGATCAGATCTAAGCGAGATAAAGGAGAGTGGGGAGAGTAAGTAATGGAGCTCCATTGTCTAAAGGTGGAACGGAGTGTTCATACAAGTATAGTAGAGAGGCCTCATGCCCAGGCGGGTCAGTGGAGGCACTTAGGATGGGGGAAAGGCCGCTATCAGGTAGTCCAAGGATAGGGGTGGGGAAAGAGTAGTCCGAGCGTGGAGACGGAGTAGTCTGCGCGTGGCTTTAGTACAAAGATAAGGAAGAGAAAAACGTTACCAGGGCGTTCCATGAGCTGTCGTAACACCTTCCTGACACCTCTTGCCCATTCACCATTGCCTCCGATGCCTCAGTGTTTGCCTCAGGAGCAATCCTTCTTCAAACGGACACCAATGGGGACTGGCACCCCATATCTTATTATGTGAAATCATTCTCTGACACAGAATGGAACTACAATATATATGACCAAGAGCTTCTCAGCATTATCCAAGCCTTAAAAGAGTGGCAACACTACCTTCATGGTGGACCCTTCCCCGTACAGGTCTTTATGGACCATAAAAACTTATTATACTTTAAACAGCCCCAACACTTGAACCGCCGGCAAGCGCGCTGGCTGTTGGACATTGCCAACTTTGACCTGAAACTCATTCATGTTGAAGGAAAACTCCTTGTAGGACCTGACACCCTGTCACATCACCTGGACTTATTCCCCACAGGGGTTGACAATGATGGAGTCGCTTTGCTACCCCCATCTCTCTTCATTAACCTCATCAACACTGCCCTTGTTGACAAGATATGACACTCCTCACTCACTGATTCTGTAGTCCTTCAACATCTCCAATGCATTGAGGACCTTCCGGCCTCTCTTTGTGGCCAATTGGCTGACTTCCAGATGATGGATGGCGTACTTACATATCAGGGGCGAGTCTACATCCCACTCAAACACTGGCATGCAATCCTCACTAGATGCCATAACCACCTGTCGGCTGGTCATCCCGGCTTTCTGAAAACTTGCCAATTAGTGGCTTCTGAGTGCTGGTGGCCCAGCCTCACTTCATATGTCCGCAATTTTGTCTCTGGCTGCTCTGAGTGTTAGGCTGCTAAAGTTAACACTCACCCCACTTGCCCCCCAATTTCCCCAATTCACTCTTCCGCCACCCATCCGTTCCAACAGCTGTCCTGTGATCTGATTACAGGGTTGCCCTCCTCCTCTGGTTTTGATGCCTTATTGGTCGTGGTCGACCATGGCCTTACAAAGGGGGTGATTTTATGCCCCACTACCTCTACCATGTCCACTATGGGGATAGTGGACCTGTTTTTCCACAAAGTTTATTGACGTTTTGGCCTTTATTCCAAGATTATCTCAGATTGAGGCCCTCAATTCGCCTCAGCCTTCACCAAAGCCTTGGGAAATATCCTCAGCTATGACCTAGCACTTTCAACTGCATACCATCCACAAACTGATGGAGAAACGGAAAGAGTTAATCAAGAGATTGAGATATATTTACACATATATTGCAGCAGCTCCCCTTCCACTTGGGCTGAGTCTATTACTCATGCTGAATTTGCCCATAACCACAGACCCCACTCAGTTACCAGGAGATCTCTGTTTTTCCT
>JBBPJV010001175.1:0-10808 GCA_038088915.1 Sutorius aff. eximius
GCTCCAAGTCTTTCCTCAGTACTTCAACTGTAACTGGTGAGTATCTCCCACCAGTAACTCATTCCCTATTGCTGTTGCCTGCACACCCAAGCAAAACAGATTTGTTTTGTTACAAGGATCATATTGACCCACCACCTTGATCCCACTTGCAAGACTGGCATTCATTTGCAGGTTCTGTGAATTGGCAGTGCCACACTTTCTATGCCTGAGCATGCAAATTCCATAGTTCTTCCGGCCAGCAGGCACTCATGGTTTGGCAACAGTCATGCTTGGTGTCCCTTCCATCCCTTCCACTTATATTTCTGAGGCAGAGCAGGCATTTTCACCAAATCAGGCAATCTGTGGCACACTTAAGCAAACTGTAATCCCACAGTGTCCATCTCTGTTAGGATCCACCATCTCCCAACCAATCAGTCATGTTTCACTTGTCACTGAGCTCTCTCAGCAATTCATGTGATGAAAACTGTTAAATTTAGTGTTGCCAAACAAATCAAATGCCTCTGATCTCTTATTGGCCATCAATCTGCATCTCCAGTGCATTCACATATCTCCAAGTGCTCCAGCACCCTGATGCAGCCTATGAAATGAGACCTAAACTAAGGCCGAGGGGAATGACAATGAGGTGGAACTAGAACCAACTATGACGTTCGGCAACATTGAAGAAGAAAAAGAGATACACATGGGTTGGTTACCACGGGCGAAGGTAATAAGGAACAGATAGTACTAGATATCCCACTCAGGCCTGAGGTAGATCCCAGGTAATGCCCAAGTGAGCTAGACTGGGGAACAGTCATAGCACCACCCAGGTATATATACATATGCCAAGGGCATGACTAATATACATGACTAATAAATAGTAGGAGTGGTACGATAGATAAGGAAAGGTATACCAATAGCAGAATAGACTCTTATCTATGATGTCATGGTCTAGACCAGTCACATGATCTGATGTCATAGGAGTCTAGGTCTGGTCACGTGATCGTGAGAAAAGAAAGATAGGGGAAGTCATGTGACCTGTTGTGACAAAATGTAGGGGAGAAAAAGTGTAGACTACGAGTGTGTAAATAGTGTAGTTAGGTTTAAGGGAACGAGTTCGTAACACTACCCCCTCCTTACGTCTCGACTTCCAGGCGAGAGAAACAGTCAGGAGTAGCAGTGAAATTTTCATATGGCTTAAACAACGAAGAGAATTCGGCGAGAGTAATACCACGAACACGACGAGGGGCGGAGGAGTGAGAGAGTTTAAAATCCTGAATAGCGTCCTGCGCGTTAGCCAAGTTATTCTTGGGTTCCCATGTGCGATCGGTCACATCCCAGCCCTTCCAATGGACAAGGTATTCCAGCTTGCCATGTTTGAGGCGAGAATCCATGATAGAATCAACCTCATACTCTACGAGATGGTCCTCGGTGACCACAACAGGGTCAGGGCGAATCACAGATTGCCCGTTGAGCAGTTCTCTATAAAGTTTAACATGAGATATGTTGACAACGTTGTGGATTTTCATAGAGGCTGGTAGGTGCAGCTCAACTGCATTAGGAAGGACGCGAGTGATGGGGTAGGGACCGAGCCACTTTGGGGAGAGCTTCTGTGAGGCGTAGGGAAGCGTGAGATTAGATGAGGAAAGCCAGACTTGCTGGCCAACTTGGTATTCAGGGTTGGCTGATCGGGAGGAGTCAGCCGTTGTCTCCATTCTCGTCTGTGTAGCTTCCAGAGCCGAATGAACTTCTTCGTGGGAACGAGCCAGATCGCAGCCGAATTGATGGAAAGTCGCCGGGTTTTCAAAATCCATCCAAGGGGCGTAGTTATGGGTAACAGCAAAAGGAATGGTGCCGGTAGCTGCAGTGAGGGTGTTGTTGTGCTGGAACTGTGCCAGCTTGAGCCATTCAGCCCACTCGGATTGCTTTTTGGTGACATAGAGACAAAGATATTGTTCCAGGTCGCGATTAACTCGTTCTGTCTGCCCGTCCGTTTGCAGGTGAAAAGCTGTTGAAAGTTTCTGCTTGATCCCGAGCAGTTTGCAAAGCTTGTGAGTGAACTCTGAAACGAATTGGGGGCCTTTGTCAGAAACTACAGTGTTTGGGAGTCCGTGTGTACACCACACGTTATCTCTAAATAGTCGAGCCGTATCTAACGACAAGAAGGTTTTTGTACATGGGATAAATACGACCTCTTTGGAGAATCTATCTACTACTACCATAATAGCGTTGTGTCCATTTGAGTCTGGTAAGTCTGTGATAAAGTCTACCGAAATGTCCTGCCAGGGGTGTTCGGGGGCCAGGAGAGGAATAAGCTTGCCTGCAGGCTGTTTATTAGATGACTTTGATGTGGCGCAGCTGTGACAGTGGTCAATGAAAGTGTTGACATCCTTGGCTATATTCTGCCAGTTGTAATGTCGTTGGATAGAAGCGAGTGTTTGAGATCTCCCAGGGTGTCCTGTGATCGGAGATTCATGGTAAAGTTTAATAATTTTGGATCTCAGATCCAAGGGGATGAAGACTTGGTTGCATGTGTTCTTATAGCAACCTAAAGATGAATTGAGATTGTACCCGTAATGATCTTCGTTGAGTTCAAATGACTGCTCGATGATCTCATCAAAGATCTCGGGAGAGAGAATAGCCTGCTTAGAGGCGAAGACTGCAGGGGGAAGCATAGTGACGTTTTTGTTGATGTCTTCTGCAGCTTCGCTGTGGTCGGGACGGCGGGACAATGCATCTGCATGACCATTGGTGGAACCTGGTTTGTACAATATTGTATAATTGTACTCCATTAGGAACGTGTGCCAGTGTGCTTGGCGGGGAGATAAGTCCTGGGGTTTTTTCCAGAACTTGAGATTTCGATGATTGGTCCAGATCTCGAAATGGTCTCGGTCAATGAGGTGGTGGCGCCATTCTTTAAGCACATGGATGATTGCTAGCAATGTTACGATTTGTTTCCTTTTTACTTCCCTTGTCTCACAGTCTAGCTCGCATTCCTAATGCTTGCTACCCTGTAGACCCCTTTGCTTCTTCTTCGTCTCACTGTCTAGCCCACATTCCCATGCTCGCTATACGGCAGACCTTGTAGCTGTTCCCACACCTCGGTGTCCGAACCCCATGGACTACATTTCACCCATCACGTGATTTTCTTACTCATGTGATTACTATCCTTTCGTAGCCTTTCCCATGCCACCAGCATGGATCATGGACTACTGCTTCTGATGACTCACCTCACGGTTCGTCATCTTAGATTGTCTTTCTCCTCATGTCCTACACGAGTCCCCTTTACAGAATCCCAGTGTTCCTCTTCCCTTTACCGCCGGATATCCTAATATGGCCTATTCCGTTCTTTCTGTCTACCCCAGACCCACGGCTCCCCGTTGTATTCCTACTATAGATCTCTCGCCCTCGGACCCACAGTTGTCCGTTGTATTCTTAGTATAGATCCCTCCACTTCCCCTCTCAGCTCTCCGCTGAGATATACCTTAGTATCTCTTTTATTCTTTCCTTCCTATTACGGATACTACTTTCCCATGCTTGCCTTACTATATAAGACTCGCGCCTTCCTCGTAGTATTCCTTACGCTAGTTCCTACCCAGTACTTAGGACATAGTACTCCTGTACTTGCCTAGTCCTGTCTCCGTCTATTCCTCATGTCTATACCTCCGATATCCCAATACTAGCTTTTCTCTCATCATTGCACTGTGTGCATCTTCGTCGACCCTCAGTCTGGCACTGTGACCACCACCATCCTTTGGGTCTCTCTCCACGATCTTTCCTTGGTCTTTGGACTCCGTTTCAGAGTCCCTCACTATCATTAAGTCTTTGTTTGTCAGCCTGAGACTGACAGTCCTCGTCATACATCAACTCTTCGATGCCCTCCTCGTCCCCACTAGATGTGGCCTCCGTCCTCACCCCCTGCAGCATCCTTCCTGCAGTTCCCTCGTCCTCCGGCCTCTCCCTTGGCCTTCCATCCATCCCTTGAGCCCTCTCGGGTTCCTACGCCCCCCAGCCTGTCCGTCTATCAGGCTTACCCTGTTCCTTCTCCTGGTAGTCCTTTCCAGGATCTCCGACTTCTAGGAGTACTGTGCTCCTTGCCATCGGGTTGAGCATCAGCTCTGAACCTTCTGCCCAATCCCTCAGGGGCTTGGTCGTAACAAGCAACTCCTTATTGTAGATCAGGTAGTTGCGTTTGGCAGCATCGAACGAGTGTGAGATGAAACCGGCAGGGTGCCAATTTCCGTCGGGTAACTGATATGATAATACCACTCCAGTGGCGATATTGGATGCATCGCATTCGATGCGAACAGGGTGAGATGAGTCTGGGTATGTGAGCAGCGGGGACGAAGTGACGATTTCTTTTAATTTTTGGAATGCCGCTTCACATTCCTCGGACCATATATACGGCGTATCCTTTCGAGTTAAGTTATTGAGCGGTCTAGCTGCGTCGGTGAATCCTTGAATGAAACAGCAATAATAGTTTGCCATTCTGAGGAACGATTGGAGTTGTTTCAAATTATGGGGGTAGGCCAATCAGTGATCACCTGGACTTTGGGTTTCTGCATCTCTACCCCCTCCTTAGATACGACCATTCCTAAATAATCCACTTTATCCTTGTGGAAGAAGCATTTTGATGGTTTTAAATATAGATCGTTATCGCATAATCTCTGTAAGACTTCGCGAACCACCTGGGCATGTTCCTCTTTTGTTTTCTTTGATGTAAATATCATGATATTGTCGGTGTAAATAACTACCACAGCGTACATGTCCGAGAAGATATTGTTTACCATATTTTGGAAGGTACCCAGTGAGTTACACATTCTGAAATACATTACCAGGGGTTCGTAAGCTCCAATAGGAGTGGTGAATGCCCCTTTCCACCCATCACCCTCTTTTATGCAAACATTGTTGTAGCCCCAGCGTAGGTCTAGGGTTGTGAACATATCCGCTCCTTTTAACCTGTCAATCAATGAAGGAATTAGCGGTAGCAGGTAATTGTTCTTTTTGGTATGTTCGTTTAAATAGCGATAGTCCATTACCATATGTTTCTTGCCATCCTTTTTGGGGATGAAGAAGACTGGTGATGTTTGATCCGATTTTGAGGGTCAGATGTAACCCTTCTTGAATTCTTTTTCTATAAATACCCGAACTTCTTCTAATTCGGTGTCGGAAAGCTGAATAATACAACCCTTCTTCTTGACAAATCCGGGTTCAAGTTCTATGGCATGATCCCACAGTTTCCTGGTGGGCATGTGGTGCGATTCTTGCTCAGAAAATACATCAAGATAATCCCAGTATTCTTGAGGTACTTCCGTTTTCAGTTTTTCTTCTTCTTTGACCAGGATTGATCAAAGGTTTAATATCGGGTGAGCACGGCATCGATCCATGCAGCGAGAAAACGTAATTTTTTTGTCAATCCAGTTGACATCAGGATTGTGGCATGCAAGCCAGTCATAGCTGATGATCAGATCCTGGTTACCCAGATATGATATGAAGGCGTCGATTGCTTCCATATGGGGGTTTCCATTTTTGTCCTTGACTATGATGGTGAGGGCCACTTTTTCATGGATGTGTCCAATGGCTTGGTCGGAACCATCGGCATTGAGGACACAAAATTCTCGGCTGAGTGAGATTTGTTCGAGATTGTGTTTATTGACATATGCGGAGTCGATGAACATATGTGTAGCCCCTGAATCAAGTAAGGCCGGGGTATTGCCTATTTCCATCCATCACTGTTTTCCTTCATGGGTGGCGAACCCATATATCTTGGTGTCAAGTGAAAACTCGACAGGTCCTTGTGACCATGTGAAGCCAGTCGGTTTGAGGGTTTCATAAATATCGTAGATGTGAAAAATATCCGTATCATCGCTAACTACTGGACATAAATTTTTCTTTTGTTTTGGGGGAGAATTAAGCACTGCTTTATTTCTGGCAGCTGCGCCATTGCTGGACGCTCCCTCAGATACAGGACTACGTGAACTAAATACTACAGGAGGAATGTCACTACTAATGTTCGATTCGCACAGTTCACTGTTCTTAGAATTGTAAATGGGTAAAACAGAAAAAGAATTGTGGAAAGAAGATTTGTTTGATCCAATAGCACCTCGAATACTACCGGATTTATCTAATTTAAAGAAACCTTTGATTCGGCCTCTTTCTTTGTTTCTTGTGTGAGCCAAGCTCGCCAGTATGCCTCTACTTCAGCATTATCCCACGAGGCATGGTGGGACTGCGGATGGCCTTGACCAGGCCGAGTGGTTTGAGTGGAGACTACAAGGGCTTGGGATTGTGGCAGCGTGGGAAGGGGACGTTGGGAATATCGAGGTCGCGGGGGGTTGAATTGAGAATATTGGGGGTCATGGATTTCTCTAATTTGTGTGGGTCGAGGGTTACGCGGTTTCTGAGGTTCTGGGCAGTCTCAAGATTGGTGGCCGAATTTATTACAGTTGAAACAATTGCTGTTGAATGGCCATTTTGATTGTTGTACTTGTTGCACTCCTATTTCCATTGGAGCGCCTCAGCCGGGTTGAGTCCTGGTGGTGGTGTATCGATAATTGTTGCCTGTTGGCCTCTGAAATTGTGGGAAGCGAATTCCCCTTTCGTATTTGATGCGCTTGAAATGCTCACCCATTTCTGCATAACTGTTGATCGTCTTCTCAAATGTTAAATCCCCTTCAGCTTGGAGGACTGCAGCATATATCTTGTAGTCAATTGCCTTTCTTAGCAACCAGACTGCGGTTTCATCGTCGAGTTCGATGTCTTCCTTTAGAAATTGAAAGTCATTGAGGAATTCCATGGTTCTGCGGTTTCCCTGTTTCATGTTTTCTAATTTCGCATACTCCATTTCTTTATAGTCCACGATTTTAAAATACTTTTCAACGTCTTTCTTAAGATCATCCCAACTTGGCCACTTGTCTTTCTCCAAACATTTCCTTATTTGGAGGTGTGCGAATGCTGCCGCATTGCCATCCATACACATCCATACTGCTGCTGCCTTTTCCTTGTCTAGATGGAGAGGATGCCACTTTTGGGTTGACACCCAGAGTTCGATGAACAGCCACCATTTTCTAAATGTGGCCCGCTTTCTGTCCCATTTGCTGGGATCAGTGAATTTCTTGTCGAGGTTTTTTGTGGTGTCCTCAGCCTTAATGGTGTTCGAGATCTTGTCGATCTCATCCTTTACTTCTTGCCAGGACATTGCTTAATCGGTGTATAGGTAAATGGTTTGGGGGCAGTGGTAGGGTTTGCAAAGCTTAATGGAAGGGCAGAGAGATCGGGTGTTACAATTAGCAAGAACTATCCGGTCACAGGGTTTGATTTTCTTTTCCCAGCGGATGTCTGCTAGCCAATTGTGCACAAAATGGACTGCCGGATCTCCGTTTGGGTAGAGGTCGACTACAGGGGTAAGAAAGGCTTTGAGTTCTTGAGTTTTGAAGGGATCGGTATGGCGAGGGGGCATGCAATCTGTGGAAGAAAACTAAATCTCCTCGGGCAGCTAGGAGAGACCATTGACGAGTTGCAGCAGGGAACTGCTGAGAAGTCGGTGGTTTAACGTCACTTCAGACGTGGGAGGAACTGGGTTAGCTAACAGTTTTTTAACACCGTTTCACCAGTCACATGGAGCGCTTGCAGCTACTTGGCAGAGGGGCCCCTAATGCACTTTGGGGTGAAGCAACGTTATCCTTATTTAGACAGCGGACAACTGTATTCTCAACTGTTTACTGGGTGTTTGCCCAGAGCCCTTCTAGTGGTGCTTGTACTTGTTCTCCTTATCCCTGGAGTCACGGGAGCGAGTTTGACCTTGTGAGAAGTCTAGCTCAAGTGAAACGAGACCTAAACTAAGGCCGAGGGGAATGATGATGAGGTGGAACTAGAACCGACTATGACATTCAGCAATGTTGAAGAAGAAAAAGAGATACACGTGGGTTGGTTATCACAGGCAAAGGTAATAAGGAACAGATAGTACTAGATATCCCGCTCAGGCCTGAGGTAGATCCCAGGTAATGCCCAAGTGAGCTAGACTGGGGAACAGTCGTAGCACCACCCAGGTATATATACATATGCCAAGGGCATGACTAATATACATGACTAATAAATAGTAGGAGTGGTACGATAGATAAGGAAAGGTACACCAATAGCAGAATAAACTCTTATCTATGATGTCATGGTCTAGACCAGTCACATGATCTGACATCATAGGAGTCTAGGTCTGGTCATGTGATCGTGAGAAAAGAAAGATAGGGGAAGTCATGTGACCTGTTGTGACAAAATGTAGGGGAGAAAAAGTGTAGACTATGAGTGTGTAAATAGTGTAGTTAGGTTTAAGGGAACGTGTTACGACTGTTCTGGGTAGGACCAGGTGTAGCTCTTGATAATCACCTCAACCTAGTAGGGCGTAGGGTTGAAGAAGAGTTGACAATGTTGACAATGTGGGTGAAGGTGAGTTGCTCGAAGTATAGCAACGGGATGAAGGTGACGATAAGGAGGTGATGATACACCGACGAAGAGTGGGACTCAATGCCCAAAGTACTACCCCCTTTGTAGAAAAGGGCGGTGGAGACAAAGGTCGAAGGTGGTGATGACTGGTCAACGATCCACACTAGGCAAAGCCTAAGTGAACGGAGAATTGAGATTGAGATGATGAAAGTACAAGAGAGAACTAGCGTGAGGAACTACGGACGCTAGCTGCGGATTTATATAGTAATAGGATGTGAGAAAGAGTTACCCCTTTGGATAAGGTCATGTGATCATAGAAAGGGAAACACCTAAGTATCGATGAATAATGTCTACCGGCAATTGAGAGGATACGAGACTGGGAAGGAATAGGTGGTAGACGTGGTGGGAATGCTGGTGATACACAGTAGTAGAGAAAGAAGAGAGATCGTAGAAGGAAAAGAGAAATCATAACAATACCCCCTTTGTATACTCAAGTCCCTGACGAGAAGAGAATCCCCTTTTAATTGTTGAAACCTGGGGATCCAGTGATGTTCCTCTTGGCGTTGTAGTCCAAGAAATAGTCGATGTCTGGGTCATAGTGAGGTACAGGTGATGGTTCTCTAAAATAGATGTCATGATGACGACAGGGTCCTGGACCAGTGGTGATACGACGGGTGGTGGAGTGAGGAGAGGAACGGGCGGATCTAGTCGGTCCTGTAGAGAGGTTGGAGTTTACAGAAGCCAAAGAGGAAGAGGACGTCGATATCATAGGAGGGTGAGCTCTCCTACGCAATGGGCATCTTCACTGAGTGTGGTCAGGTGCGAACCTGAGGCATATGGGGCATGAGTAGACCGGACAGGTAACTCTGGTGTGGCTGAGCTGGTGACAGTGGTAGCATGCTTCAGTGTAGCAGGGATGAGTGTGAAGGAGTGGGGTTCGGCCGGCATTACCAGTCCAGTAAGCTTCTACTCTGTCCATCATTGCGGCTTCTTCGGAGTTGAGCGGTGATGATGATGCAGAAGGTGAGGGTGTAGGAATAGGAAGGGGATCAGGAGATCCGATGCGCTGTTCTAAAGCTCCCTCTCTTGCAAGTTCCCGTACATAGCGGTTGACGTCATGCAGTAGTTCTCCAAATCGAAGTTGGTATCCCAGCTGAGCCAGGGAGGTGTGGAGGTTATCGTACACGGAATTGGTGATAGTATGGAACAATTCTCCTCGGGCTTCCTCTGGTTCGATTCTGGTAATAATTCCAAGACGTTGGGTTTGGAGCATGGCGCGGTATAGGGCATAGAGTGGTGAGTCCATGTCCAGGTGGGACTCGATGGGTACTGCGAGATGGGAGGAGGAAATGAAGTGGTATATGGATGATTCGTACTCCTGATCGGGCACTCCGGGACAGGAGGCATGGGCACCTTCAGGTAAGTTGACCGCATCAACTCCGAGTCTGATACGGTCCGAGGGTATGGATACGAGGGACGTGGGTATGGGCAATTCTTCTTCCGCCGGTGGGGGTGTCAAGATATGAAAGGACGATGGGGTGGACTCATCCTCCCATCCAGATACTGCGACGGACGATTCAGTGTCTAGTAAAGAACTAAGAACGGATGGATCTTCTAAAGCTAATGTTTCGATGGCTCTGGCAGTAGTTTCGGCGGAGGAAGTAGCAGATGGGTAGGTGACAGCCATTCTGGAGAGCAATAATTGGCGGTTGAAGAGTCTAAGGGCTTCGACGGGATTTTGAGACATGGGGAAAAACGCGGGGGCGCAATCTTTTATATTCTTCCAGAGTGGCTTTTGAATGTTTTAAGTTCCGTTCTGGGATCCACGAGTCATCCTCCGGCGGGTATCCTTTCCATCAGATCAGGAATTGGCGGGATGACAGGGTTCCGCGGTGTTTAAGGATTCTCTCAATTTCATATTCCTCTTCTCCTTCTATTAGTTCCATGGGTTTCCGAGTCAAATTGGGTCCGTGGACTTCCATTTCTCTATAAGGGGATAGAAGGGAAGCATGGAACATGGGATGGATGTTCCAGGTGGCGGGAATGCGGAGTCTATACGATAGTGGGGACAGTACCTCCATAATCATAAATGGTCCCTCTCTTTTGGGTGTGAGCTTCGGGAAGGCAACGGAGCGTTTTAAGTTCCGGGCTTCTAGCCACACTTTATCTCCTTTCTGGAATGGTTGGAATTTGGAACAACTGCGATTGGCCATTACCTGGTGGGCAAGCTCGTGGGATGCGAGGGCTTCGTCCCTAGCAGCCAACAGGGTTTTGATATGAGCATCTACAGCCGGTGTTTGGGATGCGGGTTTCAAGAGCGAGGGTAAGGGGATAGGTTCATAACCCATCATGAGGAAGAATGGGGATTTTCCGGTAACAGAGTGTGGTCGGTGATT
>JBBPJV010001176.1:0-10802 GCA_038088915.1 Sutorius aff. eximius
TGCCATGGAATGTGTGAGGAAGTGCCGACAGTGTGGCGCACAGTGGCACTGACGTGATTCCAGAATCCCGACATTGTGCAGGCCTTTTTTGGCTGCTTGGACAGCGTGAGTTTTAATTCCATGGGTCGGGGGTGTATTAAACATGCGTGTGGCTAGGTGGCAAAACACTTTGTGGCGGTATTCTACAATCTGCCACCGGGTGCGTTGGATGCGTTGATGCAATGTGCGGTCAGCTCGTTGTCGCTCCAGGAACGGTATTCCCTGGTAGCGACGTGCACGTTCCTGGTAGGTCAGGGGTACCGTGTGAGATGATGCTGCTCAGTGATCTCGTTAGGAAACACTTATTCGGCGGACTGCGGGAAGTGACGACCTCGGGGAAGCCGGAACGATTCTGATCCAGATGCACGGTCGGCCGATCCTCCGGGCGGTATTGACCGGGTTCGCTGGGGTTGCGCCACGGTCGGCGACGCAGAACCTGATTGAGCTGTTGTCGATGATTGTGTCCAAGTACCCGACGGAGACCCGAGCGTGGATGAACGAGATTTTATTCACGGTGGGTGGACGTGTCGAGCGTGGTGGTGGGCTTACGCGAGTGTCACAGGAGGATTTCGTACCGTCCAAGGCGACACCGGAGGCGAAGCGGGCGTTCATCAAGGCCGTGGTTGGGTACGTTCTGACGTGGGTATTACACGTATACTAACTAGGTCGTAGATCGAGGTCGCCACGACGGACGAGGGAGGCGGCGCAGCAGTTTACATTGATCGCGCGTGGACTGGAGGGGACGAGTTTCGGATATGCGTCGGTGAGCATGTGAGAGCGGGCAGCCGCGTGCCGAGTCAGCCGAAGGATGCCGAGTTCGGCATTTGATCGGAGATGATATTTATAAATACCGCCCTGTGATTGGCTGGTTTTAACATTCCATAAAATGGACGTGCCGGACGGAAATAGCCGGAAAGCAACTCTCGATGTTCGCCATCACTCGTGCACTGCGCTCAGTGCGCCGTTTGGCCGCTGGAATGGCCACCGTTGCCCCGCGCATCGGTGACACGAAAGTGCCCATGTCTCTCCTCGAAAAGGGCGCGTACATCAACTACCAGCGCATCGAGGACAACCTTGCCATTGTTCGCGAGAGGTGCGTGCACTCGTTTGTCTATGACTTGGCTCATCCCGGTCAGGTTGCGACGTCCGTTGACGCTGTCGGAAAAGATCGTGTACGGCCACTTGGACGATCCTCACGGCCAGGATCTCGTTCGCGGCGTGAGCTACCTCAAACTGCGTCCCGACGTACGTCTCTTGCTCTCCTCGCTTCCCGTGGGCTCACAGATACGTCTAGCGTGTGGCCTGTCAGGACGCAACCGCCCAGGCAGGTCCCCATGTCTATCACGGTCCGAATATCCGCTGACGTAACATAGATGGCACTCTTGCAATTCATGTCGGCGGGCATGGACACGGCGGCTGTTCCGACGACCGTTCACTGTGACCACTTGATCGAGGCCCAAGTAGGCGGTGTCAAGGATCTGGCACGTGCTATCGATATCAACAAGGAAGTGTATGATTTCTTGGCCACCGCAACCGCCAAGGTGGGTGGAGAACGTCCTCGCGTGATTCGGCTTGTTGAAGCGCGTGGGTAGTACGGTCTCGGCTTTTGGAAGCCTGGTTCGGGGATCATTCATCAGATTATTTTGGAAAATTATGCGTTCCCTGGTGGGCTCATGATTGGCACGGACTCGCACACGCCGAATGCGGGTGGTTTGGGTATGGTGGCTTGTGGTGTGGGTGGCGCGGATGCGGTTGACGTCATGGCGGGTATTCCTTGGGAGCTCAAGTGTCCCAAGGTCATTGGTGTCAACTTGACTGGCAAGATTGGTGGCTGGACGACGCCCAAAGGTGGGATCGATCGACCGTTTTGGTGCGTTGCTGATTCAGGGCGGTGCAGATGTCATCCTCAAGGTCGCAGGCATTCTCACTGTCAAGGGTGGGACGGGTGCTATTGTCGAGTACCATGGTCCCGGTGTCGAGTCGCTCTCTTGCACGGGCATGGCGACGATTTGTAACATGGGTGCCGAGATCGGCGCGACGACCTCGCTTTTCCCCTTCAACCACCGTATGGCCGACTATTTGAACGCGACCAAGCGTTCGGAAATCGCTCAATATGCGCAACGGTTCTCACACAACCTCAAGGCAGATGAGGGCGCCGAGTACGATCAGCTCATCGAGATCGTATGTGCGCATTTTTAGCGTCTAGGTACATGCTGACGACCGGAATAGAATTTGTCCGAGCTCGAACCACACATCAATGGCCCCTTCACCCCCGATCTTGCCACCCCTCTGTCCAAGTTTGCCGAAGAGGTCAAGAAGAACAACTGGCCCCAGGAACTCAAGGTCGCGCTCATTGGCTCATGCACCAATTCGTCCTACGAAGATATGTCCCGCTCTGCTTCGATTGCCAACGAGGCTTCTGCGCACGGTCTTCAGGTTAAAAGCAGGTTCACGATTACGCCTGGTTCCGAGCAGATTCGTGCGACCATTGAGCGTGACGGTCAAATGAGCGCTTTCGAGGGTGTTGGTGGCCTCGTCCTTGCGAACGCCTGTGGTCCTTGCATCGGTCAATGGGACAGACAGGATGTCAAGAAGGGAGAGATCAACTCGAGTGCGTCGCCTCGTTTGATTTTTGGGATCCGGTCTGATGCTGCGCAGTCATCACTTCCTACAACCGCAACTTTACCGGTCGCAACGATGCTAACCCTGCCACACACGCTTTCGTCGCCTCGCCCGACATCGTGACTGCCATGGCCTTTGCTGGTGACCTCACTTTCAACCCCGTCACTGATACCCTCACTGGTGCCGATGGCAAGCCGTTCAAGTTTTCGGACCCCTCTGGAAATGAGCTTCCTCCCCGTGGATACGACCCTGGTCAGGACACCTTCCAACCGCCACCGGAAGACCGTGCCGCCGTTGCGGTCGCTGTCAGCCCCGCGAGTGACCGTCTCCAGCTCCTTCAGCCATTTACGCCTTGGGATGGAAAAACGCCCACTGACCTCCCTGTCTTGATCAAGGTCAAGGGCAAGTGCAGTAAGTCGACAATTTTCATGGTTGATTTTCGTGAGTGTTGATCGTTGCGGACAGCGACGGACCACATTAGTGCGGGTGGTCCCTGGCTCAAGTACCGTGGACATCTCCAAAACATCTCCCGTGAGTTGCAGCACGGCCTTTTGGAGTTTTATTCTTATTCTGCGTCAGAAAACTGCTTGATCGGTGCCATCAACGCCGAAAACGGCGAGGCAAACAAGGTCAAGAACTCGATCACTGGTGAATACGGTGGTATCCCTCAAACTGCTGCCTACTACCGCGACCACGGCATCAAGTGGGTTGTCATTGGTGACCACAACTATGGTGAAGGTTCCTCTCGCGAACACGCTGCCCTTGAACCTCGTTATTTGGGTGGCCTTGCGATCATTGTCCGCTCCTTTGCTCGTATCCACGAGACCAACTTGAAGAAGCAGGGTATGCTCGCCCTGACGTTTGTCAACCCCGAGGACTATGACAAGGTCCAATCCCACGATAAGACGGACATTCTCGGGCTCGAGTCGTTTGCGCCTGGCAAGAACTTGACGCTTGTCGCCAAGCACGTCGATGGTACCAAGGATGTCAGTCCTTTCTTGGCATGATGTGAACCCGATATTGACGTGCGATCGTTTAGGAAATTCCTCTTGCGCACTCGTTCAACGAGGGTCAGATTGAATGGTTCAAGGCTGGATCTGCACTCAACCTGGTTTGTCTCGCCGCCGCGCTCCCGGCCTCGATTGTTGATGACGTTGCTTGATTTAGATGGCTGCCAAGGCAAAACAGTAGATGGATAGACATGCGCGCGATCTCGTCGTGCGCCACACGCTCTTTAACCTCTCAAGCATTCTATGGTGGGTCCGGGGACGGACTCGCGTTTTGCATGACACGTTTGTACACTCCCGTCGGTCTGTTTATTATTTTTCTCGACCATTTGCGCACCTGGCCATACAGCTATGTAATATCTCTGGTTTTGTCAATGAAAAAGTCGTGTTGTGCGAGTGTGTGCGTGCGTATGTACATGAGGGTATGCGTGCAATGTCGAATTTTACGATAGATACGAAACATGTCTAGATGCAAGATTCGGGTCAGCCGTTGACGTGCGTCCGCCAGGACTCGACGTCCGATTTATGTGGCTGTCTGAGCGTGAGCGTGCGTAGAGAAGAGAGGCGAAAGCCGCACATCGCGTACGTGTTCTCGCACGCCGTCCGTCTCGCCGTCCATGTCTCCATCCGAGGTAGAGAGATCCGAGGGACGGGCGAAGCGGAGGGAGATGGGTGGGAGTTCGATCGGTGTCGTCGGGGCTGCGTCGTACGCGCGCGAAGTGGCATTGCGGATGTTGAGGCTGGTGGCGCGATGAGACGGGACGACACCAGAACGGCACACTCACGATGCGAGGAGCGAGTTGGCATAGACTGGTCGGCGCGGTCGTTTTAGCCCCACTTGACAAGACAAGACAGGAAGGGAAGGAGACGTACGTCGGGTTTGAACGAGGATGGCGCTCAGGAATGCGAGACTTTGTGGTTGGGAGAGCGTCTGGGATCGGGACATGTGGCTCGCGTGGAACGAGCGAGGGGGGAAGGGGGGGACGTACCAAAACGAGTGCGACGACGTCCAAAAGTCTGTTGGGAATGAATCAGTTCATGGCGATGGACCGCCCCGATGGTCGCTACCGCCAAGAGAAAGGAAGGGAAGACGAAGAGCGGAGGACGCACGATGTTAGAGCGCCGGTGGCGACGGCGAACACGAGCAAGCGGTTCAAGAGAATGTTGATTCGCCGCGGTCGGCCTGGAGGGAGGGCATGTGCCCAGGATTTGAATTTGTGTAGTTGATAGGCCATCGTGCCCGCTGAAAAGGTGTCACCGACGATGAAGAGCAGGTTGCCGACGATGAGGAGCGCGCGAAACTCGTCGAGATAGTTTCGCCAGGACGGTTTCAGGACGCTGCGGGGTTTGAGCGGGATGAGAAGGTGGAAGTGTGTGGGGAGGTGAGTATACCTGAATACACAGACGATGATACTGATGGCTGGAAAAAGAAAGGGTTGAGGGTTGGTTGGAAAGCTGAAAGTGGGTACTCGCCTGTCCGTGATACAGAGAGCGCGGACTGATGATCATGTTCAGGTGTGGCAACACAAGGTGAGACCAAACAATGTACCATGAAAATAACGATCCATGTCTTTTTTGTAACTGGACAAACACATGAGATCCTGCAGGGGTGCAGTAATGGTTACACTAACATAACCATATTCGCCAAGTGAAATATCTGTGAAAGGTCCAGATTAACGCCGTCTACGTCAAAGCGCAAACCTCGACTGACGTGTAAACGTAGAAATCGATAAGGAGCTTCGATGGGTCAGCCCGAGGCGGTGCCAGATGGATGGACGGTACGCACTCCCAGGATATAAGTCACCTTTGCCAAACGATTTTCATCACCGGATCTTGGAGAATGCGATCAACAACCTACCGTTGATACCCTTGAGTGACGGTGAGCGTCAAGCTCCAACAAAAGCGAAGAAACGCACCAAGTCGCTGACATCAATGCGCCGGGGTTGCCATAGTGTGCGACCAGGTAGCCGTCCATAACCCACATGGACAGTGCTGCATGGATGGTCTCTAGCACTCTGTGGCCGCGGTATGAGTGTCGGGAATGTATGTCAGAAGAGAAGCTCACACTAGGAATGCCACCTAGGGGACGGGTGAGTATCGTTCCAACGGCTTGGCGAGGTGGCATACCGTCATTTTCAACCCCCAAGTGTCATGCTCGTACGTCCGGAAGTAGAAGAACGCTTGCAGACAAGTAACCCCGTATAGACTGTAAAGTGGTCGGTGAAGCGCGGAACATGCAGGGGCGTGAAACTTGCATTAAGCCGAGGAACGTGCCGATGAGAGGACCTCGGGCGAGAGAAATTGCCAACGCAGTCGTCGAGGTCATGGTAGACGCTTGAGAAGCTCGACGTAGCGTGGGGCAGGGTCTGCCGTGAGGGCGTGCGCTGCGGCTGAGGGACGACAACTTCGAGTGGAGGGGAAAAAGGAACACTCACATGGCAAGCACGAGCGAGAAGGGTTGATAATGAACCCGTCGGTTATCCATTTAGCATGAGACCGAATCCGGACGTCGGGCGCTGAGTGGTGATTCCACGGACGTGTTGGGCATTCCGAAATAGTTCTTTGGTGTGTCAGATCCACATCTTTCTCTTACCAAGGCGGAAATCCAAGGACGAGTCACAGCAGTAAAGATGGAGTAGCTCGGATCCGCCAGATACCGAGAGTCACCGCGTCCTGTCGATCTTATGACACTTGAACCCTGACATGGCTCGCGCTCTTCTTTATTTAAGTAGACGCCGCGCATCAATCTCAAGCTAGAACCAACCCCACCGAGAGGCGGAACGCTGCATCGGATCGTGCATTTTACTCGCCTATCTAGTTATTTGATCGAGACCAACAAAGGGACCTTCATGGCGAAGTTGCGCCTTTGCTACTGGCGTAGTACGGACCCTGCAGGCTTATCTTGTGTCCCTCGCCGTCCCATTTCTGCGATAGGGTCCGAGGGTCGGGCATGCCGGACTTTGCAGTTCGACATTGCAAAAGACTCCGCCACCGCAGCACTGCAGACGTCCTGACGTGGACCGGCGTCAACAACCGGGAGCGTCATACACATATGTGCAGCCCAGGCGAACTAGGATTGCCGGCATAAATGAACCTCTTTCATTTCCGGGTTTGCTTAGACCTCTCATATTACCACTGTTTCCAGCCCCCGTCACGGGTATGCGGGGATACGGAAGAATGTGTCCCGTCCTTGGCTCTTCGGAACACGAGGTGAGCTTATCTTGAATCATCAGCATAGATAATGTCACCGCCGTTGACCAGCCGCATCAGATTGCTACACGCCCCTGGACCCTGCCGCGACGTTCAGCCACCAATCATTACCCAGCTTGGTCTGTTCGGGCACCAACCAGTGCAATGTCCAAGGAGTGCCCATCGAGTCGTCGTACTTGTTTTCAGAAACCTGTGGCGAAGATGCGATCTTTCGCCGCAAAAACGGCTTTTCCAAAAGCGATCCTGTCCGACGGGAACGGTGGAGAGGATTATCCGCACAATGCGTCTTTCACCGACGGTGTTTGGTGACGCGAGTTGCACCAGCCGGGTTTGGCCAGCGGACCATGGCTGAGTACCGGACACGATTTTCGAACGAGGCTCGGCCTCGGGCCTGGGGTACAGACTCTCGCGGATATCATCTGGGATTTCCCGAGTAGGTTCCTCGGAATGGGCGACGAAGGCGTCCGACGTGGCGAAAGGCATGACAGTAATTTCTTTTGCCCGACGCCCCTTCTCCTGCTCTCCTGCTCTAGCCCCGGAATGAGAATGCGCAAACGCTGAATAGATGCCATAGGATCGCTAGCTTTCAGAGAGGAAACCCAACGGAATAATCGTCACGATTATCCGCAGGATGCACTGTGATCCTCGATTTCGATTTCATGCGCTTACAGGACAGATATATCGATGACGTCGATCCTCGGTTCGGATTTCCATCACGCTCGCCAGGACTACCCTATCGCGCGTGAATGTCAGAGTTGTGATGCCGAGAGGCAACTGTGGCAGAGATGACCGTTGGCACAAGGTATGAAGTACGATACACATTTCGTCACTTGAGCTCATTGCGAGCGATCCGGGGCGTGGCTGCGATACGTAGCCGTCGATGCGAAGCAATGTTTCAATAACTTTCATTCCCTCCGCAATACGGTCACTAAACTGCCTGCGAGCTTCGTTGGTGTGAATTCTCAAGTTGGGTGACGTCGGTTTTGCGCCCGGATTTCCATCGCGATCCGCCACTGACATCAAAGAGCCCGATTGGACGGGATATCACGATGGAAGACATGGGTGGGTACGATCCCTTTCAGGTTTGACATCGAAGGGCATTTGCTGATTTTCGTCCAAGGTGGCCAAGGATACGTCATGTGAATAAAACCTTGGGCGAAACTTTGGGCGGGTTTACCATTGGCGAATCGTACCGTCTCCAGGCGACAAGTCGGATCTACGTGTTCTCACCAGGGTCGGGATCCAAGCCAGAGGGCAAGCCTTCTGCGGATCTCACCCTCCAGACAGACCAATGTTCCGAGACCATGCGGTGGATGGATCGTCGGAATTTTACGTAGCTTGATCGCCTCAGGCCTCGATGGTGACTCATTGGGATTACGCAGCATCACAAACATAACTAGGCACCCATGTGAATAAACAAAATGCGTCGGTCGAGGGGTATACGGCTCAAGCGCCGCATCGTCCTGTTCAACGCATACGCTGCACGTGTATGATACAGCCAACCGCCGCCGTCCACCATGTGTTCGTAAAACATGGACGTGATCCTGCTCACCTCCCCGTCATCCACTGCCCACATCGTCTCTACCACAGAACGAAATCCAGCGAATTCCATCACCACAACGAAATGAATCACCTCGTCCAGGCTCTCCTTGTCTCCGACCGTGGTGTGGTAGGCAGGGAAGAACGCAAATCGTGCTTGCTCGAGGCGACATCGCATGGTGTCTTTGATCTTCAACCGTCCGTCGTGGAGAGCGAATGCGGACCCGAATGGCCGTTTGGGTACCGGAATGGCGTGGCAGGCAAAGCGAACGCACTCGATGCTGCGCAACACTTTGGTCACCTTTGCCATGCTGGCGTCTTCGCGTTCGATGGTCGTGAATGTCGAAGGGGGTGTGATACGCTCCGTCACCAGGACAAGCTCGCGGTCGACCGAAGCCAATCCTTTCTGCCCAACAGCTTTTCCCTTCACCGACGGCAACGAACCCTGGCGGTCCCGATGTGGGATCAAAGGAACCATTTCCCTTGGTGCGAATGAGCGCCGTCAAGGTTGGGGTGTAGGACGAGATGTACGAATCCGCCAAATTCTTCTGCCCCTTTCGATACGGCCCAGCGGTGTGCAGGGGCAGGGGCGAGAACTCGACCGTCGAGCACCACCGAATGCGTGATCGAATGGGGTGTGATGTTTGAAGAACGGCGAGGATGGGCGAGACGACGTCATCCCACGGTTGCCGCAAAATTGCGCCAATTGCTCTCGTCATATCCTCGATCCTGTCCCTCAACTTCAGAGTAAAACGGAGCCTTGATGACGACTCACGCACGGCGGGATTTTGCGGCAAGGAGGGAGGTATCGTGAGGTGGCAGACGAGGAATCTGAGAGACGTTTGGTAGGCTGAGACCGTAGCGTGGTGACCAAACTCTTCTGCAGCACATACCCACCCCTTAGCAGCCCTCAGATCCTGAAGAGAAACAGTTTTGAAAAATGCACAAGAGCTCGGAAAAGACAGTAAATGCTTCATTTTGGCTCTCCACAGCACCCGATCGCTTGAATTGAGCAAGTAGGCAATCCGCGAGGCCACGTAGAAACACAGCTCGTTGTGGGTCTCCATGAGAGCACGACTGGAGGGAAACCCCATAGAGCGTAATCGCTCGTGTGAAGTTATCTGTGACTCCTTGGCCACAAAGCTCGAGGAGGTATATCACCAGGATAGCCAACAACGGAACAGTGTCGTTTTGGTTGGGTGGTCAAAGCCGTACCGTAAAGACAAGCCGCGAAGTTGTTCAATGACGTGGAATGGTCAGGGTGACCGACTGGGCTTCCCCAAGCTTTTCAACGCGGACGTAGAGATAACGCCCCAGGTTGCTTGATGATGTAAAACGATGGGGGTGGCCTGGGCCGAAGCTCTAGTGACCCTCTATGCATCGCAAGAGCCTCCTTAGGGTCCCCTGTTGTCCCAGGTTGAAGGTACCGAGTATGGAGACAACCAGCGAGGTTGTTCATGGATGTCGAGCGAAGGGGAGGGTCTGGTTGGCAAAGTGCGAAGACACGGTGATGGCTTCCTCGGGGTCCACCATCTCCCGTAGGAGGTGATGCCGGGAGGATAGATGAATCGCAAGGTTGGATGACGGCCAAGCTCGAACGAGGTGGCCCGGTGGGAGAAGCTTCAGTACGGCACATCGTGCGATAATGGCTTTCTCTAGACACGACAACCTTTCTCCCTGATTGGACTTATCCGAACAGAATTCTCCGATAAGGTCCAGAACCCTGGATGAAGCCGCAAACACGTTCTGCAGGTCTTTGAGCACCGAAGTCATTGCGTTATCTTTGGCGGCACCAGATTTGATCAGACATTTGACGGATCCCTCGCTTTCCATACACTCACCTGTGTCCATAAATAAAGAGATTGGACTGGGGCTGAATAACTGCAATGAGTAAGGCACAAGTCCTAGCGGATGAGTGAGGGGGTGAAACGCAATGGCGCACTTGAAGTCAGGTACTGGCAGGCTCCAGCCACGGTACTAGTACCACATCGAGATTGTCCTTTGTATTTCCCACTGTTCCTTGCATCTAGAACTTCCTAAGCGGTCTGGACCGGAATCGTGACTCCAGTATCAGTGCCTGAGCACACGTCTTGACTCGGGGAAACAGCAAGAGGTTAGTCTGACCAGCCTGAGACAGCTAAATCCAATGGCATGGCTTGAATGGCTACTCTTCCCTTTGTCACGTACTTATGTACCATAAGCTGCACAGGCACGTAGTCAGATGTCTCCAATCTGAGGGTCCGCCTCTGTGAGTTCCACTCCAACATCGAATGCAAATCAGGTGCGATGCCAGTGTGACACAGGCTGCAAGTCTCGGAATGCCGACGTCGCAGGTGATACCCGATAATTGTTGACATAGCGTTACAAAGTATCGAACAACTCCGG